>JAVTVY010005751.1:0-40439 GCA_036873755.1 Hanleya hanleyi
CAGTGTCTGCAGTCGAAGTGGTGGTTGATGGAGGTCTAGTAGTTAACCATACACTGGCTAGTTCTCTATCACGGGTGTCGTCCTGGTTATCTTCTTGTTGTATGTCCTCCTCCATTCTGTTGTTGTCTTGTTCACTTTCCCCGAGTTCTTCTTCTGTACTTATTAACCTCGTTACATCTTCAATAACGCGTTGAAAACTGGAGACAATAGTCAGTCCGCCATCTTCTTCCCGGGTAATTATCTCGCTATGTTCTTCTTCTGTACCCCTATTCCTTGGATCTCTAGGTTGATGGGTAAATAAGGCTCGTCGTCTTAAACTCATGATGTGTAGTTGTTAATAAATGTGTGAACATACGTTATTTATATTCGGCTGTGTGTGTGTATGTGTGTTTCAAGATGGTGGCTTGTTTTTTGTATGTTAGGGTAGTCGGTTTTCAAGATGGTGGTCAAGGTCAATTTCACTTTCCCGATCCCCTAGCAATCTACTTTCCCGATCCCCAGCCTTCATTTGCATATTTTCAAGATGTCGGCCTGTTTTTTGTAGGTTAGGGTAGTCGGTTTTCAAGATGGCGGCCTGTTATTTCCCTGAAAATATGCAAATGAGGTCTTTGGATTTTTGCCAAAATGGTGGCTTGTTGGTAGCAGGTGTGTTTCAAAATGGCGGCGGGTGTGAGTGAGTGCAAAATCGGACGGCGTGAGTGCACGATAGATTGATCTACTGTATAGAGAGCTGTGTCACCATAGCCCAAGCATTAAAATTACCTATTATTTTTTCGATAAATCTTTATAATTTTTAGGGCACTATGATAACATTAACCCATAGTTTACACGTAATTTTTTTAATCAGGAAAATCAATTTATTTTCCATTGTACCTGGGTTTTTCATACTAACTTACACGAACCTTACGGGTTTCAAAATGACTAAAATTAATAAATAATCACCTATTGTAACGTTAGACTGTTAAAAAAATTTACTACTATACACTCAATTGCCGCAGTTCAACTTGTAATAAAAATATGGGTGTGTTCACAATTATTATAAAATGACAAGCTGTTTAAAATTTGAAAACAAACACAGATATTTTGTCGTAAAAAAATCTAGCCTATAGTTAGAGTGTTGTCGCTCACGTCCGCGTCTTTTACACTATAAATAGCGCTCAGAATTTTTTAATTATTCACACTTGAGGACCCAGTCATGGAGCCACTACTCTGTACTGAAATCATGAGTATTGATACAGCAGACTTGTTCCCAAATGATGAGAATCAACTCCTGCCGGGTATAATTAATTTGGAAGGAGACGAACCGTGGATAGCGGAAATCATGAAGGAAATATTTCTACCTTCACCACCCCGGAATAATCCTGTAACTATTACTACAGATCCTGCAGCAACAACGAGTCACGACCTTGCAGCTCCATCTGATGTTAATCCAGCTGAAAAAATGGACGAGATTGATAGCCTGCTAGCAACGCTGTTGAAACAGGACGACGACAACAACACGGTACAAGAGGTTTCACCAGAGAAAAAAAAAGATTCAAGAAACACAGAAGAAGACCAAGATTTGAAGAGGGTAGATGATGCAAGACAAAACACAACTAGACTACAACAGCGGAAACAAAGAAAGGCTACAACACCCAACCGAATAACAGGGGAGAAGATCAACAAAATAGTGCTCAAAAAAAAAAAAACAATGCACTACCACGACGCCGCAAATTATGTCTGGGCCATTACAACTTCAACATTAGGATGCTACACCGAACGAAAAAGCGCATTATATATTCACTGTGTGGAGTGCGCGAATCCGTTTGCAAAGTATGCGGTAGGACCATGTGGACACCAGGCACTTTGTGAAATTTGCATTCACCGTCGAACCGGGATACCCACCTGTATACCGTTCCACAACACACCTGTACAGTGTCAATTACTATATGTAACCTGTCCTGTCTGTGATGCTAGGATATCGGCCCAATCAACGGAGTAAATGGCTATATTTACTACAGATTCCAAAGGTTTTTTTAAAAACCACCCATGTTTTCCGAAAGGGGACTTCTAACTATGCACAAAAAATTAAACACGAGAAATCACAGCCCTGTGTTCGTTGAAAATAAATTCCCCACGCTTATGAAAATAAATTTTTTCCTGCATACCGGGGTTTAAAAATTTTATAAAGGCCATTATACCCTTGGCCTGTAATATTAAATTAATGACATAACCCCCACGCTTATCAAAATAAATTTTCCTACCCCTTATACCGGATTTATCTTCGAGACGAAATATCAGCCTGTATATCAACGCAAGACACTGGTATAACGAATTTATCACATTGAAGAGCTATTTTTCTGGTTGGTTTAACATATATCACCAACTCAAAAGAAAAACAGGCATAACTCAACGTTGAACAACGACAACGTAAGACATCGTGAGTCGGACAGGCAGCTTCGATCTCTTTTCGATCTGTTCCGCGATGAACAATAAACTGGATGAAATACTTAACTGACATTCTGACGTTCCTGTTTATGTGGCATATAAAGCTTTGGATGATAATTTATTTCTTATCTTCATCCGCAAATACACAATTTGCCTCGCACAACTTGTTCCAGTAGCGGAACTCGCCCATACAAACTCGCGCAGACAAATTCGCCTGAAACAGGCTTTGCCTGCAGGTGTTGCACGCGAGTCCTTGACTGCGTTGGTATATGGGCACGCGCGTTCTTCACAGCATTGGTATACGAGAATTCTGAATTGGTATACCAACGGTGGATAACGAATACGGTCTAATGCACTATGGTAATTAACCAATCAAAACCCTACAATTTACTCTGAAATGTGATAAATAAAGATATTCGTTCTCACAAGAACGGTTGATAGTGGACAGGCATTGTTTTTTTTTATGTAGTTTGCTAATAAAAATTAAAAGGAAATGTAGGCCATCTGTGCTTTCATGTGCTAAGTTAAAATGTATAGCATTGTAATGTAACTGAGTAAACCCATCAGATGTGTGTACTTTATATTCTGGCTTGACAAACGATGTTATGGTCAGCCCATTCTACTCTAGGACTCTAATTAATATGTAAATTTGTTAAATGCCGCTTGCCGGTGTTTGCTTCGCAGGCGTCATCAAAACCTTTTTTTTTTTTGTGATTTTTTCCTTTGTATATCAGATTTCCTGCAAATCATTTATTGTGTCAATTGCTAAGGTGTGTATTTAACACCACGCCGCTCTGACTATTCACTTGCATACAACTACCTAAACAAAGTACAAACAATTAACCTATGTTTTTGTTTTCTAACCGGGAGCCCTCCGTTCAAATGCCACGGAGGTTTCGAGTTATTGTAATGTTCTTATTGTATCTGTATATAGGTGTTTTTTCTTCTGCGTCTTTGTTTTGTATATATGTCTATCTTTGAGAAATGGGTGTATTTTATTACCTTATCTTGCATTTTGAAACTGGATTTATTCATTAATTTAAACCTAAAATCCCCAATGGATGACTGTGAATGTAATGAAGATTTTCCATTCCCTGGCCCAACATGGCTCCCACCGTTCTCCAATGAAAACATTCTCCCGGTAGAATTTGAATTAAACTCCGTCACTCATTCCGAAATAGACCTTTCATTTCTAAGCAACAAATGTTTCAATCCAATCGAATTAAATGATTTAGATCATTGTAAAACGCATACAGATGACAATGAATATGAAATTTCTCACTGGCAGAATATTAACTCCCATCAGTCCAACTATTTTACGGAAACATCTTTTGCAGAAGAGCCAGAAGTAAACAACGCAAATAACAGTGGGTCTTTATCGTGTTTACACCTAAATGCTAGGAGTCTAAGAAAACATTTTTCTGAAATTACTGGATTCATTCAGAATCTGAATCACCAATTTTCTATCCTGGGATTTTCTGAAAGCTGGCTGGATCCTGTGTTTGAACGTCTATTCTATATACCTGGATATAAACCTTTCCCTTCCTCACGAACTAAAAGAAAGGGTGGCGGTCTCATTCTATATGTTAAGGATACCATTCAATCTTGCAAAGTTCGCGACGACCTGTCATCCTGTGATGACAATGGCGAATTTGAATCACTGTTTCTCGAAATTGATTTTGATAATACCAAATACATTATTGGTATAATTTATCGACCGCCTGGCAAGAGCTTGAACATTTTCAACCACCATTTAGCTGACATCATGAAAACATCTGACATTGAAAAGCAGTATACACACGTACCTCAATGAAATGCCCGCTCCAAACCTAGACCAAAGACACGTACTTGGTCTGTAGGCTGATTTCATTGGCTCTCTATCTTTTAATATAGTGCTCTTGCATTCTAACCTTGATGGGTTACATTTTGACCCCATCCTACACCACTGATTTCAGTTTGACTGAATCTCCACATTGGGCATTGATGCATTAGGAATAAAACACACAAGACAGGGGTTTTTGGTGAGATCTCTTTTTTTTTTATTCAGTGAACAACAACAACGTGAGAACAACCACGTGAAAACTCAAGCCCAGAACAAGGGGCTTGTAATTAACTGAAGCCCAGAACAAGGGGCTTGTCATTAACTGAAGCCCAGAACAAGGGGCTTGTACATTGAAGCCCAGAACAAGGGGCTTGTCATTAACTGTATGTACATTGAAATAATTCAAGCCCAGAACGGGGCTTGTACATTGAAATGATGGGCGGCCCAGTCATAGACGAGTACATCGCGGTCCTCGGCCTGGGGGTACTCGTCAAACATCTGTACGATAGTAGATAAGGGTCTTCCCCGGCATCGATGGTACAGGTAAAACAAGCAATATTGTCCGCACACGCCACTGGTCAGGCTTTGCAACGTTTGACTGTTCCAACACCACGTCTCTGTGCCTTGATCCATGAAGTCTGTTAAATCGGGATGGAGGGGTGGCAGGCCGTACGGGTCAAAGTATTCGCCCTGCTCTTCTGTCAAGTACACGGCCACCAGTGTTCACCGGGTCGATCCATCGGGTCCGTGTTGAGAACGTAAGCAGCCGGATACATACGGTCTAATGGAAACACATCTCGGGCGAACACCCCTTGAAAGACCCTACGTGTCTCTGGGTCATTCTCCAGCACGGTGGTTATCTGGTCTGTATCCATGTTAGGTGGAGAAGTCACACAGGACGTTGCGCGCCTTGTCCACTTGAATGATGTTGTCAAACTCGGCGTAGCAGATCACATTGACGGTGGTCGCCAGGGCTCGTGCAAAGTGGATTTCCAACCGTAAGTTGCCTTGCTTGGCCAGGGCCAGCTGATGGTCGTTCTCTAAGGTGGGGGTCAGATCGAAACAGAACAACGTGTATCCGTTCGCGTAGTCCTCCCGACTGATCATATTCCCTTCGTCCTGGTTGATTTGACCGGTGGCTGCAAACAGGCTCTGATAGGCTCGAATGAAATTCCTCCGCCCAAAGTTCGGGGTTAAGGCCGTGGCTGGCACCTGTTGTCCATCCACATGCAGGGCCACAAAATTGATGCCGAAATGTTTAAAGTCAAACGGATTCTCTGGGTAGGCTCCGCTGAAACTGGTATTTTCCACACGGGCCAGGATCAATCGCTTGGGTAGTTCCCCCAGGAACAGGTTTTCTTTGTTGGCGCCCATATTTCCAGCAGGCACAGAGAACACTTTGGTTTGCACACGTCGGATAGGGTACTGGGCTGGTTTTGTTTCCAGGGCTTTCATGTGTCCCAATTGAACGGCTGGATTCGGTTTCACTTTTCGGACATACAGGACTGCGTCTTGGATGACAATCTTATAGTCCGCTACATGCGCCTCTACGTTAGTGGCCATCAAGGCGAAGGTCGGAGGCGCCCGTATCAGTCGGATTTTGATGGGGATCTTGTTCAAGAGGTACCGGTCTTGCATGAACATGTCTGCATGCAGTCGACCAATCATATCCACCGAGGCACTGTTCGCAGTGAAAGCCTTCCGTTTGTTATATCCCCCATTGTCCGCCGTGTCCATGTGCTCGGCCGTGTCCCTGTAGAATAAAGCGGTTGTCAGCTGAGATTTTTTAGCCTCTCGGCCATACGACAACAGTGTCTCGATGTAGGCTCGATAGGGGTACGTGTTGGTGGAGTCACTGATGAGTTTGTCGCTGAGAAAAATATCCACCTGCTGAAACATCGAGTGCAGCCAGAGATTCGTCGGGCCCACCGTTGCTTGGTCAGCGATTCTGGTGCCAGCTCCATTGACCACCTTGGCTTTCACATACAAGTAGGTATGGGCTAAATCCACATAGGCCGTATCCGCATTACTGATGGTGAACTCGATGGGCCCGGTTTCGTTGATGCTGGAGAGCGGGAGATGCTCCACCCATAATCCTTGTTCGACACTGGTTTGTGTGGGCGGCACGGTCCACAAATCAAATTCACTGTTGGTGGAGGGGCAGGACTCGGCGTGGATTAAGGCCATGTTTTAAGAAAAGATATCCCGGGTCTTCTTGGATGTGCGTCGTCGCTGGGTCGGTCGTCGACTGGTGCGTGATCTCGGTGGGGCAGCTCTTTTATTCCCTACGGTGCGTTGTGCTTTGGCCACCAAGACGCCTCCCGCTTCTTTGGCCCGCCGTTTCAAGGATTCTTTGGGTGCCGTACCCCCAAGACATCACCGGGCACTTGCAGTCCACTGCGTACCGCTTGTTTGCCGATTGCCTTCACCCCACGCGTCACCAAGGGCAGGAACGTTTTCACAATGCTGCCGAGTATGTTCCCCAGTCCATGTCCTCGTTGCATGCGTGCACCGCTAAATACCGGAAAGCCACCCCCGGCCTGTTGGGCATAATAGTCAGCATAGCTGCGTGCATCGCACTCGTAAGGTACTTTCATTATGCAAAGTGGGGAGCACGTGCTTGTCGAAAATGAAGTGTCAGCACCACTTTTCCTCGTTCGAATGCCACAGGTCGTCCCGTGTCATCTCTTATATCCACCGTGGTCGTGTTGATGTCGGTATGTCGTACGGGCAGGTACATGATATGGTTGAAACTGTGGGTGACTTGATCGCCATACGTCTTTTTAATGGGGACCACCCGTAACAGAGGTGTGTTGATATCGCCCACGATGTGTTTGTCCACCACGTCCGAGTAGACGTAGAGT
Source organism: Hanleya hanleyi (assembly GCA_036873755.1). Classification (NCBI taxonomy): domain Eukaryota; kingdom Metazoa; phylum Mollusca; class Polyplacophora; order Lepidopleurida; family Hanleyidae; genus Hanleya; species Hanleya hanleyi. The sequence continues at coordinate 7,114 of JAVTVY010005751.1, forward strand.
CCGTACATACCCGACTTCATATCCATCGGCATCTCGCCATGGTGTTGGTTGGGACCAGCGAACGTCTGTAGATCGAAACCCAGCATTTGCTGCAGTGTAGGACTGAGTTTCACATTCACGGTATCGGTGACGGTAAGCTGTGCCTTGTCGTTGTGTACGTTGACATCGAAGAACACGTTTCTCTTGAAGCGCAAGGCTACCAGGCGTGTTGCACTATCCGTCACCCCCCGTAGCGCCTTATCATGCATCAGTCTTGACAGCCCACCCATGAACTCTTTGGGGGTATCGTATTGGCCTTCGGGCAGGGTGAGTCGGGTGTTTTTACCTTCGTAGGTGACCTCGTACCACACTTCATTGGCTCGCACGTTGTACCACGAGTAAGGGTATTGGATATCCACGAGGGCACATTCCCACCGGCCAAAGTTGTGCGAGGCAAATTGTGTATTTGCGGATGAAGATAAGAAATAAATTATCATCCAAAGCTTTATATGCCACATAAACAGGAACGTCAGAATGTCAGCTAAGTATTTCATCCAGTTTATTGTTCATCGCGGAACAGATCGAAAAGAGATCGAAGCTGCCTGTCCGACTCACGATGTCTTACGTTGTCGTTGTTCAACGTTGAGTTATGCCTGTTTTTCTTTTGAGTTGGTGATATATGTTAAACCAACCAGAAAAATAGCTCTTCAATGTGATAAATTCGTTATACCAGTGTCTTGCGTTGATATACAGGCTGATATTTCGTCTCGAAGATAAATGAAAATATTTATCTTCTCGACGAAATATCAGCCTGTATACCAACGCAAGACACTGGTATAACTTATAATATATATATACACAGGATTTAATATTACATAGTCCCAGGGATAAGGGACTTTAAAAATTGTTTTAAAAACCCCGGTATAAGGGGTAGGAAAATTTATTTTGATAAGCGTGGTAAATGAGGGCGGCTGGGGATCGGGAAAGTGACAGGCTGGGGATCGTGAAACACATATGCAAATGAGGGCTGGGCATCGGGAAAGTGACAGGCTGGGGATCTTGAAACACATATGCAAATGAGGGCTGGGCATCGGGAAAGTGACAGGCTGGGGATCTTGAAACACATATGCAAATGAGGGCTGGGGATCGGGAAAGTGGATTGCTAGGGGATCGGGAAAGTGAAATTGACCTTGACCACCATCTTGAAAACCGACTACCCCTAACATACAAAAAACAAGCCACCATCTTGAAACACACACACACAGCCGAGTATAAATAACGTGTATGTTCACATTTGACAGCACATCATGAAAGTTTAAGGCGACGGCCTGACCATCGGCAAGATGGGGAGTACAGAGAAGAACATGAACTGGCTACCCGGGAAAGATGGCGGTTGATGTGTCTCAGTTTGAGACCAACGAGTGCAAGGCAGAAGAAACAGAGAGAAGAAATGAGCTGCAAGAATGGAGGAGGACGCCCAACAAGAAGACAACAGGATGACAGCCATGGTGGCACATCCGACTGCACAGGCCTGAAAGCTGAAACACATTCACCGACACACAGATGAAATATCACGCCTCAACGAACAAATTATCGACATGAGGGGAGCGATGTTGGGAATGGAAACCACAAGGGCGGGATTGGAAGAGGAAATTACCAGACAAAAGAAACTACGACATCATGAAGAAAAAATCAAACAATGTAGCATCTGCTCGAATGAAGAAAGCTTATACGCGGTTCTACCCTGTGGACATCTGTGTATGTGCAAGGATTGCTGGATCCAACTCACATGTGAAGGAGCCCAATGCCGATGCGTTGACGCCGGAGAGGTGCATTTCAAGATAAGATGTCCCATTTGTCGAAAACATGTAGGAAGCGTGAGGCGAATATTCCGCGCTTAAAGTGTGTCGTATCACACTATCAAAGGCCCTTTTCAGGGCCAATCCATCTTTCCGAAAGAGAAACTTCTTTCATTAGCACACCAACTTAACATTAGCTCCAATCATGCTTTTTTTCCCCAAAAAAAAAAAATAAAAAAATTTTCAAAAAATTTTCAAAAAAAAATTTCGTACACAAAGTCAAAAAATTTTTTTTGAGGTAGCGGGTCGAGTGAGGTATCATATTGAAGCTGACGTGAAATGCTTCACATTGATACCTCACTCGACCCGATTGGACTACTAGGGGCTGCCCTAACGCCAAACATCAATATCAACATCAATCAACATCAATCTTCAAAATACCTTTAGAGGTGCCCCTAGTGGACCAATCGGGTCGAGTCCGGTATCATTGTGAAGCATTTCACGTCAGCTTCAATTGGATACCTCACTCGATCCACTACCGCCAAAATAAAAAAAAAAAAAAAATAAAAAATCAAACTTCGTACACGAGATGTTGATATCGATGTGCAAAATAACCTTTTTGGCGTTAGAGGCGTCCCTAGTGGTCCAATCGGGTCGAGTGAGGTATTAAATTGAAGGTAACGTGAAGGAGCATCTGATAGACTGAGTGTGGGCTTGAATTAGGGTAATTCTGCGCATGCGCAAAGATAATATGAAAAATATCAATGTTCAAAAATAGCCTGTTTGAGGTTAGAGGCGTCCCTAATGGTGCAATCGGGTCGAATGAGGTATCAAATTGAAGGTAACGTGAAGGCGCATCTGATAGACTGGGTGTGGGTTGAACTATCAGCATTCTGCGCATGCGTAATCTTCAAACACCTTTTTTTGGAGTTAGAGGCGCCCCTAGTGGCCCAATGGAGTCGAGTGAGGTATCAATCTGAAACATTTCACGTCAGCTTCAATTTGACACCTCACTCGACCCACTACCTGCAAAATAAAAATAATCCTCGCACACCAGGTTTTGCTATCGAACTGCAAAATAACCTTTTTGATGTTAGGGGCGCCCCTAGTGGTCCGATGGAGCCGAGTGAGGTATCAATGTGAAGGTGAGATGAAGGGCCATCTGATGGACTGGTGTGGGTTGAACTATCACCATTCTGCGCATGCGCAAGAATGGAAATAGACGTTTTTGGAGCTATTTGACTATTAAAAAAGGAAAAAAAGTTCCGAAAATTGTATAAGTCTCATCCCATGTCAAACAAGTGCAATTGACCGCCATCTTGAATCCGACCACCCCTAACCTAGAAAAAACAAGCCGCCATCTTGAAAATATGCAAATGAGGACGAGCGAAACAAGTGCAATTGACCTTGACCTACAAAAAAAAACAGGCCGCCATCTTGAATCCGACCACCCCTAACCTAGAAAAAACAGGCCGCCATCTTGAAAATAGGCAAATGAGGCGCGAAACAAGTGCAAGTGACCTTGACCTACAAAAACAGGCCGCCATCTTGAATCCGACCACCCCTAACCTAGAAAAAACAGGCCGCCATCTTGAAAATAGGCAAATGAAGGGGCAAACAAGTCCAAACAAGTTTTCTTGACCTACAAAAAAACAGGCCGCCATCTTGAATCCGACCACCCCTAACCTAGAAAAAACAGGCCGCCATCTTGAAAATAGGCAAATGAGGCGCGAAACAAGTGCAAGTGTACTTGACCTACAAAAACAAGCCGCCATCTTGAATCCGACCACCCCTAACCTAGAAAAAACAAGCCGCCATCTTGAAAATATGCAAATGAAGGGTCAAACAAGTGCAATCGGCCGCCATCTTGAAACCGACCACCCCTAACCTAGAAAAAACAAGCCGCCATCTTGAATAGTCCCAATGCACCCAATGACCTCATTAACATAAAACTTTCCCGCCAAAACTCACGCATGCGCACACACATAGCCACACCCACATCTCAAAATACGCGCTTCTGATTGGCTGTCGCTGTGACGTCACAGAGGTCATATGCAAATTTTTGAGGTCAATTGGCCCTTCGGTGCGTGCTACCTACTACTGGCCATGGTACGCAAATAAAGATACGTACTTAAGTTTATCACCACATAGATAGAAGTCGGGAAATTTGTCACAAATTACCTGCAAATGACTGATGACTGACGTTTCATAAGGAATTGGGCATGTTCCAAATGGAACCGGAAGATGACATGTGAACGAATTTTTCAATGTATTATGGGACCCAGCCCACTTTGAGTGAGCGTGGTCCCAGGGGTTCGTCATCTTCGCATATCCAAGTCGGGCACTACGCGTGTTTCCTTGACTAAACATACATGTAACACATCATCTGATCAGGATACGTGATTGGTGATGTCATAGCTCTATAATATTCCGTGGTCCATTTTAGGAGGAGTGCAATGTATGACCTCTATGGAATTCAAATTTGATTGGCTATTCAAATAAAATTAACATCAACACAACCAACACTTGCCATATTTGGAAATCACACCGGCGGACATCAAGAAAATCCTTGCTGCAAGGTGTTGGCAAGCTTCTATATCTTGATTGGCTATATGACATCACGTGCGTTCCTCGGTTTGAACAATTTACTCTAGCCATTATGACGGAACATTTTAACTTGAAATGTGAAGATGGGGTTTGTTGGAGCAGCCATTTCCCAGCGGAAAGCGACCCCTTGTATTGAGGTTGGAACTCGTTACTCGCTAGACCGGCAGCCAAGTCGTTCAATACGTGGATCGATAGATTGTGTCGAAGGCCCTAGTTTGAGAGCGGAAATCCGTCTAGTTACTCGTCAACTGTTAGACTTGTGCCAATCCACTGCGCATGTCCACTATCGGCCCAATGTTATTAGCATCCTCTCTCAGGGTGCTTTGCGCTACGCTCTATTTACCCCTGTTGAGGTCTCGCCATTTTTTGCAGGATTCTTGTAGAAACCAAGATCTGTTCTATCTAACTGTTCTACTGACCGCAAAATATATATTTATCTTGAAATACAGTCATTGTATTTCAAAACGCCAGTGTCACACAGTTTGAATGCAGCTTTTTGACAAATTACCCTAGAACTATATGTTGTGAAAATATATATCGGTGTATCGCCACTGATATCAATTCGCCCAGTTAGACGGTCGCCATGTTCGTTTACCTTAGCAACAGATGACCTCGGGTCAGAGCTTGCGTTATTAGACGGCGGAGGCCCATTCTCTTCCGTTCGGCCCTTTCCGTATAATTATCGACGTCGAGTAAGGGACCTCGCTCATAATACTCACAACTTATTAAAAGTTTTAATATTTGACAGACTGTTTTGTCGCGAGAAGTCAGAAGAAGTCCATCAAAAACTCTTGAAAACACAAAATAATTAGGATACTTTTAGAAAATCCGTACTAGTCTCCCGTCTATCAGACGCAGAAAATTATTCTCTTGCCACGTATCTGTCGTACAAATTCGAAATAAATAACTGGTCCGTCTGCCGCTATGTCACGTAGTTCCGGCCAAATGTGACCCTTTCCCAGCAAACCCATTCAGCCAGGGATCCGTTCGGTTGACAGATACGTGCCCTGATGTCGGGCCAGTCAAGCCAAGACCCTAACTGGTGATTCGAAAAACATCAATCAAAAATTATATAGCTTTTTCTCTACCCTGTCCACTTAAAAAATCACTCCATCTCATACTGGGAACCCTTCCTAGGCTGTCAGACGACAAGAAACAGTCATTTGAAGATGACTTCACTGAAAATGATTTTCACGAGGCCCTAACAGCCATGGAAAATAACAAATCACCAGGTTGCGACGGAATATCTGCAGAATTCTACAAATGTTTCTGGGACGATTTAAAATGCTTATTGATTGTTATAAGCAAAATGTTTTAGACGGAAGGATATCGACATCCCAACGTCGAGGGTATATTACCCTGATAGAAAAACCAAATATGTCGAAAATTGGAGGCCTATAACTTTGATGAATGTGGATTATAAGATTATGGCTAAGGCAGTAGCTAGAAGATTAAAACCCGTTCTTATACACCCGTCTCAGACTGGATTTGTTCCTGGACGATTTATTGGTGAGAATGTTCGTTTCATTTTGGAATCAAATGATATATCTGGTTTGATGTTGTTGTTGGACCTTGAGAAGGCTTTTGATTCGCTAGAACATAATTTCCTCATAAACACCTTGCAGAGCTTTAATCCCCCCCCTCCAAGTTTATTGATCTGATAAAAAATTTCTATAATGATTTTTCGGTGAGGAGAAGGAGATTTCTTACTATATTTTGCCGTAGTTTATTAGCAAAGTCATATATGAACAGTCGCAAACAAAGCGTGACTGAAGTACTCATCTAGCAGGTTAATATGTTCACTATTATATGTTTTTAGTCACACCAATGTCGTGACATCACTTTTCGGATACAACACGGCAATATACTATAATCTACGAACAGTGAATTGTTATACGGATTGATGAACAGAATATCAGTTGATCTTGTCGGCATCATTGAAAACTGGTGATAGATTCTATTGTTCAAGTAACTTCAATTTACTTTTTATCTTTCGGTTATGTTAATTTAGGTGTTAATATTATTCTTGTTATAGGTGTTTGGATTATGGACCATTGGTAACTCTTAATGGACGACAACCTCCCAATGAATGACGGATCTGACATATTTATTGGGTTATATTACCCCAATACGTAAGTCCGGGGACAAAAGATCATAACAATTGTCGTAGTATATAGCCAGTGAATACTCCAACTCCATTCTCAACAATAGGCGTGAGATTTATATCTCCTGCCATTATATATTTTGGAAAGAACAAATTCGATTTCCTACGGATATGAGAACCTCTGATCACATATTCGTGCTGAAGACTTTGGCAGATATACAAGCGTCCAGTCCGTCATTCAATAATCAGCCGTCGTCCATCAAAGAATTTTCGCGTCCATAACCCAAAAACATATTTCATATTCCATATAACAGCATGAGCACCAAACCCGTATCGCTGCATCAGTATTCTTAATCTTTTTGATTTTCGTTGTAAAGCAGTGATGTAGAGAATGTTGTATCTCAGTCACGCTTGGATCATGACTGTTCATATGAGCACCATGAGGATCTTGAAGTACATGGGTTCATACGGCTCCTAGCTCCGAAATGGATAACAGATTCATATAATCAGATATAAAATAAACCTATGTATGCTTGGTTTATTGACTTCTCCATGGCGTTTACAGAGTTCGGCATGCTGGCCTGTTCTTGTAGTTGCAGCGATCGATTGCTGTGGGTCTCCACATCCATAAAATTATCAGAAGTATGTATCATAACAACATGTTGAGTATTCGTGTAGCTGGGGCTCTGAATCTAATGTTGGTGTGCGACGGGGGGATAATCTAAGTCCTAACCCATTTAAAATATCCAATTATGATTTATAAATGTAGTTTATTTTATCATTCGTGTGACCCTTCATATCTTTGCTCTACATCTTTAAGTTGTCTGCTTTATTCTGATGGTGCAGTCTTATTGTCGGATAGTAAGGAAGGCTTACAAAAGTCTCTTGATAAACTTCAAACATATTGTATAAAATGGGATTTACGGGTGAATCTAAATGTATGATATTTAAAAGCAGCAAATCGTCTAGTTGTACCATCTTACTGTTACTTTGTGAATGTATTCATTTCGTCTGGGCGATAAATATTAGCTAAAGAGCAACTCAATCGTAAAGCCGCTAAAGCTTTCTTCAAAACTCGAAAATGTTTCTCTGGTAACTCTCCAGGCATCCTCACATCATTAAACATTTTTGGACATACCATCAACCTATTCTTCATTACTGTCCTGAGATTGCTATCCTTAATTAAAAATATACATAGGAGTAACTCCTTGGAGAATTTGCTTAAAATAACATTATACTGAGCGCTCCATTTGATGTGTATACAATATACTTTCTTGGATTGTATTCTAAATGCTCTAACTGTATTGCACTCGGGGAGATTGGGAGATTCCCCCATGTTAATCTACATGTTGAAATACTGCCATCGGTTAGCCAATCCATCTGACAATACTGTACTTAAAGGTGCCTTTTCCGTTGTTATTGATGCACGGAGTAAAACAATTTTCTGTTATTAGACATATATTGTCTTTTTTTTTTAACTTGACCAATTATACCAGAAAGTACAAAACATGTCTTTTGGTGAGCTCGTAAGAAATGCAAAGAAACAGCTTAGCTCTGTTCTCTATAATTGGTGGTCTGGTCAGCTGTCTGACGATGTCCTCAGGCAGCCTATGGTATAACAAACTGCGAACGTACAGAAAATTTAAGAAAAAAAAAAGAATTTTGACAGACAGTGACAGGGAGCCGTCCCTCTCCTTCGCCATCTTGAATTGAGACGGGCTTTCTCAATGGCTCGTTATTTATAGGACGGAAAGGCGTTCTACAGGACAGTATGCTACACATATTTCCCAGTCGACCCGTGATGTAAGCAGCGTTTCATTTTCGATATCAAAATCTGCCGGAGAACTGGACGTTTATATAGATTATACCTTGAGCAAATTAACTAGATCTGTGTAGCATGAGATTAGACTAGCTAGACGTCACTGTCACGCGTAAAATAGCCTACACCACTGGACTCTTGCACAGTCCCTACACACGCAAGAGGAAGTGCAAAGATGCAAAGGGAGATCATGGATATGACTAATAATCTTCAGATTCCAACATCAGCTCATCTCCAGTGATGCAACACATGCTTTTTGTTTTGAACTTGCACGAACGTATGGTGTTCTATTTGGGCCAAGTTTGCGTCGCGTGGCGATTTTTAGAAACTCGCCACTCGCCACGTGCCGTGGACCTCTCCGGCACGCGGCGACTGGCGACTTTCTGCTATCTCTTAACCTGCAAAAACTCGCCAGTCGCCATCCGCCGTAAAGCACGGCGAGTTTCGCTCTATCTTTTAACCTGGAAAAACTCGCCGCGCGCCACTCGCCGGATGAACCACGGCGCACGGCGACTGGCGACTTTTGACTGTAGTGAAACTCGCCACTCGCCACGCGCCGTGAACATCTCCGGCGCGCGGCGACTGGCGACTTTCTGCTATCTCTCAACCTGCAAAAACTCGCCAGTCGCCACGCGCCGTAAAACACGGCGAGTTTCGCTCTATCGCTTAACCTGGAAAAACTCGCCGCGCGCCACTCGCCGGACAAACCACGGCACGCGGCGACTGGCGACTTTTGACTTTTGGAATTCTCAGGACTTTTTCTCAAGTGCGCATGCCCGAGGAGCATCAATTATGCAGTTGCAATATCACAAATCACAGTCGCGATCTCATAGAATTTGAGGAAGTAAAAAAAATATGGAAACTGTTGAAAGAAATACGTCTTTTCATCTTTAAAAATAGGGTCTTGATAGTTTGTAGGGTTTGTGATACAGGAAATATCAACCCAATAAAGAGCCGCTCTATGGATTAAAACAGCAATAAAGGATATCTTATACAAATATATCGCCCGTTTTTCACATAAAACTTACGAAGAGAGAAATTCAATCATCCAGAGAAAATGTTAGCATTTTTTCTTACTTTTTTAATCAATATGGCGATGACGCTCTATTCGCTTTCTTAATATTTCATACTGCATATCAAGTAGTATAGTCCCGTGAAAAAACCTCCCCTTTTGCCGGGGGAGGTAACTCTTGGTGGCGGTAGGTGGCGTTGCGGTTATGGATTGCATCAGCCTTGGCTGGATGCCAAGTTTTGAGTTCCTCCGGGTAAAATTGAAGGGGGTACTTGGTCAACACAGAAGAGTTCCAAAGGGGAGTTAACTCCCGATGTCGGTGCTGATTTTTTGTCATAGTTATGGTTTTCTCCCCTGATTCGAACATTTGCATATTAAATCTATACGGGAAAATGCCTGTATGGGGTATGGGATATCCGATGGGGTCGAGTGAGGTATCAAAGTAAAGGATTCGTGAAGGGGCATCTGATGGGCTGGGTGTGGAGTTGAAATAGCGTCATGCTGCGCATGCGCGGGTGACCAAGGGTATGGAAATAGACGTTTTGGAGCTAGGGAAGCCACTCATGGGCCGATTGGGTCGAATGGGGTATCCATGTAAAGCTTATGTGAAGGGGCATCTGACTGGCATAGGGGCTCGGGCGTTGTCACCAATCTGCGCATGCGCAGACAAGGAATTGTGGAAAAATGGTATGGAAATAGACGTTTTAGGGTCTAGGAGAGCCCCTAATGGGTCGATGGAGTTGTATGAGGTATCCATGTGAAGCACACATGAGGGGGCATCTGACTGAACTAGTGGCTCGGTCGTTGTCTCCATTCTGCGCATGCGCAAACAGGGAATTTTGGGAAATGGGTATGCAAATAGATGTTTTAGGGTCTAGGGGAGCCACTCATCGTCCGATGGAGTCATATGAGGTATCAATGTGAAGCACACATGAGGGGGCATCTGACTGAACTGTGTGCTTGGCCGTTGTCACCATTCTGCGCATGCACAGACAGGGAATTGTGGGAAAAGGGTATGGAAATAGACGTTTTGGGATCTAGGGAAGCCCCTAATGGTCCGATTGAGTCGAGTGAGGTATCGATGTGAAGGACACATGAGGGGGCATCCGCCTGGACTAGTGGCTTGGGCGTTGTCACAATTCTGCGCATGCGCGGTGGACCAAGGGTATGGAAATATACGTTTTGGGATCTAGGGAAGCCCCTAATGGGTCGATTGAGTCGAGTGAGGTATCAAAGTGAAGCTTATGTGAAGGGGCATCTGCCTGGCCTGGTGTCTCGGCCGTTGCCACCATTCTGCGCATGCGCAGACAGGGAATTGTGGGAAAAGGGTATGGAAATAGACGTTTTGAGATCTAGGGGAGCCCCTAATGGGCCGATAGAGCCGTATGAGGTATCAATGTGAAGCACACATGAGGGGGCACCCACCTGGACTAGTGTTTCGGCCGTGGTCACCATTCTGCGCATGCGCAAACAGGGAATTGTGAGCAACGCCCGCCAACGCCAAGCTCAACGCTTCAACGCCCTGGTGAATTAGCCCAAAAGCTCTGATTTTCATGGAATTGTCATTAATATATTGGAAATGCAGTGACGCCCGTCAACGCTCGTCGTTACGCCTTAACGCTCTAGCATAGCGCCTTGACGCCATGATATAGACCGGAGAGAGAAAACAACAACAACAAGGATGACACATGAGAGAACAACAACAACAACAACAAGTTTTTTTCATATAGTTTATTTTCCCCTCCATCATAACATACCCACGCTGGGGGAACCGCGTTGGGTATGTTTACAATTCAAGAAAGACTCTTGTCCAATCAGAGACCGCCATTTGGTCCTGCCATATTCGTTCTTGCCCGTTAGATGTATTCTCGGCTGCACTTGTCCAATCAGAATCCGTCCTTAAGAAAATTCCATCTTCGAGCCTGTTCGCTCTCAGCCGTTTGTTCTAATCGGCGTCGGTCAGGCCTGGATATTCGTTGGGCAGCATATCCTGAAACAGTTGTTTGGGCATTCTTATCGCATTTTCCAGGGCCTCGGTGGGTGGCAAACCCATATCCTCTTCCAAGTGACGCTTGGTCTTCATGATGGATCTGTGCGTGGGGTCCCCTTTCATTTCAAGCGGTAGTAAGGTATACTCTTCATAGATCGCCATGGCTGTTTTCCTGATGCGGGGCCGCATTTCGGTGTACGCCTGTTGTAAGCTATCCTGTCCCGCGTCCTCGATCGCTTCAGCGTGAGTATTGATAGCTGCTGTCACAATACGATCCCAGAAGGTAGGTTCTGCCTCACTTTCCTGGGATGGGGGCTGACTATCTGAGGTCAACCTCTCCATATCAGTAGATAGACTGTCAGCCATCTTGGATTCGGTATCAGTCGATGCACCCTCATCAATCTCTGTATCAGCATCTGCCTCAACGGGCTCCTCGGCGTCTTCAGTCCCATGTATATTTTTCTGGTGTCGCATCATATCGTAATGTCTGGTGAACGTGCGTTCACATTCAGAACAAGTATAAGCCATGTTGACGGTTGAACGGCGACTGTGGGTGTTTTGGGAATACACTCGCTTTCATAGACAGTAACGCCCACCAACGCCCACTGTTACGCCTTAACGCCCTATATATACGCCTTAACGCTCGTCTCAACGCTTTAACACACTTTCTTCACGCTTTAACGGCGTTTAATGATGCGTTCAAACAAATGTTGCTTTTGTCCTATTGCTCTGACATACGCCGCTTTCCAGTTCATGCCCGAGGTTTTCAGCATCGACGCTGTTCTTTTGATTTCCATATGGACTGGGTCCTTGTCCAACAATTTCATATGGGTCACGAGGTCGACATACTGCTGACGTAAAGCCCGTCGTAGTCTGGGTGCCAATCTGTTATGGGCTAAAATTGCGGCTTCTTTTTTCGAATATCCTTTGTGTTGAAACTTGTTTTCTGTGGCCCTCAACGTCTCGCCCAGCTCGGCGTCCATACTTTCTTTGAACAAATCCTTCCATAGCCTCGAGTTCACATTATGTTCATTCCCTTGTACGGGTACGGGTTGGGCCTTCACGATTGGGTGATATTCCGGGACTGATGGTATGAAGCGGACCCGCTGTATGGGAGTGGGCTGCTGCTGCTGCTGCTCTGCCAGGAGTGGACTCGGCGGATGGTGTAGGGGTATATGCCGTTGTGGTGATTCCTCGCCGGGTAACAGGTGGGTCGTCAGCCGACGATCTTCGGGGGTATGGGCCTTTAAATTTACGAACAGGTAGCCGTACGGACGACTTGTCGCCCCCTGAAACGCCTGCATGAAATGGTCGATGTTCTGAGGATAAATTCGACTACCAAACACACGGATTTGTGCTCTGTCGATGGGATTGGAGAACAAAACAAAGTATTGGCAGTTCAAGGCAATATCTCTGGACGCCTTCCCTTGAGGAAAGAGATTCTGGGTCAAATAGATGACGGACAGATTCCGATTGACAATCATATTCCCTTTAGGGACGGAAAAGACCTTGGTCTGTACTCGTCGAATCGGGTACTGGGCTGGTTTTTCCTCCAAGGCTCTGATGTGCCCCAACTGTACCCCTGGGCTCGGTTTCACTTTGCGTACAAACAGACTGGCCTCTTGGATGACAATGTTATACTCGAGGTCCTCATTCGGGGCCATCAAGGCAAACGCAGGCGTTGCGCGCACTAGTCGTATTTTGACAGGTACTCCATTCAAGAAGTATCGGTCCTGCATGAATAAGTCCGCATGCAGACGTCCCATCATATCGACCGAGTGACTCTCTGCTGTGGCATCCACTCTCTCCGTGTAGCCGGCATTATCAGGACTCGCTTCCATGTTGCCTGGGGTATCTCGGTAGAACAACGGGGCTGTCAAATACGACTTTTTAGCGTCACGCCCGTAGGATAACAGTGTTTCGATGTAGGCTCGGTACGGGTACGTGTTTGTTGAGGCGCTCACCAGTTTATCACTGAGGGCTATATCCACTTGCTGGAATAGTGAATGAAGCCAGAGATTCACTGGACCCACGGGTGCATCTGCTTTGAGGACTGACCCATCTTTATTGGTGATTTTAGCTTTCATATATAGGTACGTATGGGCTAAATCCAGGTAGGTGGTATCTGCGTTGGTGATGGTGAATTCAATGGGGCCTGTGGCTGTAATGCTGGAAAGGGGCAGATGTTCCACCCATTGGCCCTCTTCGGCACTGGTCTGAGTAGGTGGAACGGTCCATAAATCAAATTCACTGTTGGTAGAAGGACACGACTCGGCGTGGATGAAAGCCATCTTTAAGAAAAGATATCCTGGGTCTTCGATGTGCGTCGTCGCTGGGTCGGTCGTCGACTGGTGCGTGGTCTCGGTGGGGCAGGTCTTTTATTCCCTACGGTGCGTTGTGCTTTGGTGACCAAGACGCCTCCCGCTTCTTTGGCTCGGCGTTTCAGTGCTTCTTTGGGTGCCGCACCGCCCAAGACATCACCCGCGACTTGCAGTCCACTGCGTACCGCTTGTTTGCCGATCGCTTTGACCTCACGCGTCACCAAGGGGAGGAACGTTTTGACGATGCTTCCGAGTATGTTTCCCAGTCCATGTCCTCGTTGCATCCGTGTACCTGCAAAGACCGGAAAGCTACCCCCGGCCTGTTGGGTATAATAGTCCATATAGCTGCGTGCATCACACTCGTAAGGCACCTTCATTATGCAAAGTGAACCGCTCGGACTTGACGGAAATGAAGTGTCAGCACCACTTTCCCACGCTCGAATGCGATCGGTTGACCGGTGTCGTCTCTTATATCGATGACGATGGAGCTAATATCGGTCTGACTGACCGGTAGATACACGATATGGCTGAAACTGTGGGTGACTTGAGCTCCATACGTGCCTTTCACCGGGCAGACGCGCAGTAGAGGTACGTTGCTGTCGCCGACAATGTGTGCATCGACCACATCCGAGTAGATGTACAGGCCATACATACCACCACGCATGTCCATCGGGATGTGGGCTCTCTCGCCGGTGGGGCCAGCGTACCCCCGTAGATGGAGACCCAGCATTTGCTGTAGGGTAGGACTGAGTTCGACACTCACGTTGGGGCTGAGCGTGAGATTGGCCTTGTCGTTGTGTGCGTTGTAATCGAAGTCCACATGATTTTTGAAGGGGAAAGATTTTATGGGTTTTGAAGTATTCGTGACGTCTCGTAGAGACTTGTAACGCATCAGACTTCTCAGGCCACCCATGAACTCCTTGGGGGTATCGTATTGACCTTCGGGTAGTTTAAGTCGAGTTTCTTGTCCTTCGTAGGTCACCTCGTACCATACTTCATTGGCTCGCACGTTGTACCACGAGTAAGGGTATTGGATATCCACGAGTCCACATTCCCAGCGTCCAGGTAAATGCAACGGTTGCGGTAACTGGGTCACGTACTTGGTCAAGGTGTTGTCAGGAAACATATCAGCCGAGCTGTTACTGGGTAGGGTGAGGTAAAACATGACGACTGAGCTTTTCTGCTGCTGCTGTTGGTTTTAATACTTCTCCCAGCCCTTGGGCGCTAATTGCCGGGATGGTCGCGGTGACTTAGCTCTTGGTGGTTGCAGGAGGTGGCGTGGTAAAAGGGGTGAAAAAGTAGGTGCCCGCCGTGGTGGTGATTTGTGGGGTGACTCCGGTTCCCAAGGTTGTGGTGAGAGTCGTGGTGCACGACTGGGTGATTGCATAAAGGCCCAGCGCTGGGGGTTTCCCACCAATTCTTGTGGTACATGCATGTCTTTCAAGCCTTGAGCGAAGACCTCCCATCCTCGAGGATCCGTGTGCGACCTGCGTTGACGCATCAGGTCATTCACTAAATCCGTCATGTGGGTACCGGGGACCACCTGATTCTGTACCAGGAGTTCACCTTTATCATTCCAAGTCATGTTAGGATTCTGTTTCATTCGTTGTAATACCAGGCCAGCTTGTTTCTTGAACGATGCAGGTACACTCTTCAGGACTTCGTCTTCGACCCACTGTGGGGCTGTGGGTGGTACCCCTGGTAATGGCGGCTGTTGGAGCGGTGCTGATGTTGGTGGTGTGTCCCGTGGTGGTGGTAGTGGTGCTGGGGTAGAGCGGGGTTTGTATTGGTCCATGAACGTCATGTACCGCTGAAGCGTTTCATTGTACTGTTGTACTTTCTCACTGTCGCTTAACCCCGGTCGTTGTAAGATCTGACCCATCTCTTCATCGAGTGTGTTTATCGTCTTCACCGTAGAGGGTACGGAGTACGGTGATTGGAGGTTTTGCAGGAGCCGAGGTTCGACGAGGACCATTTTTTTCGTGTGGTTCATTGTCGGCCGAACAGTCCACCCAATACTGGACCCAACACGGAAGCCGCCAAGTGTGCTAAAATGGCTCCGAGAAAGCCGCCTTGCTGTAACACCTTTTTCTTTTGTGTTTGAGAGATGCGCTTCTGGACTAAGGTTCGCAGACCTGTCTTATGCTTGGCCAACTTCGCCTTCTGAGCCGGAGTCAGTGGTACGTTCCCTTTTAAGATATTGAGTCCAATCTCACACAGACAGCACACGAGAGCGGGGTCTGCGCCGCGTACAATGGTTCGAACCAACTCGGGTGGGGCCGTCTTCAATACACGGAGCGTCGGAGCATGCTTCCGTACTCGAGCAGACATCATGTACAACTGATGCTAGAACCCACAACCCCGCCCTTTTTATCTACCTACCTCGTGAATATTGAACAGAGACAAAAGTCAACCATGATGTGATATTCATTCTTTTATTATCCCCAACATCAAACACACACCCCAGCTGCGGGGGAACCACTGTGGGTGTGTTTACATTATTTTTGCATGTACACGTGGTGAGTCTCTCCGGGAAAGATGCCGGTCCGTAGGCGAAGGTGGTCGGGAGTGGCTTGCTTCAGGACGAAGAGCATATACCCGTGCTGAGGGGTTGTCGCATCTTTAAAGGCTTCCAACGCAAACGCAGTGCGTCCAGGGTACATCTGTCTCGTCAGGTGCAGTACTTGAGTGGTATCTCTTGGGTTTTTGAAGACCACCAGGTAGTGAGCATTTAAGCTGATGTTCCGATGTTCTTTGTTTTTACTGAACAGATTCTGCACAATGTAGATGATGCTGAGACGTCGATGATGGCTGCCTTTGGTAAAGAGTTGGGTGACCCGCGCATCCGTCTCCACCATGAGATCATCCAGAACCACCAAGGTGTCCGGTTCCAAATCGGCCAGGTTGGGTAGCCCTTCCACGACCGTGATGTGGGGCATTGCTGCATACGCCGCCTGCCATTCTCCATAACACCACACGACTCGGGCAATGGGTGGAGTAATCATGCTGTCGGCGTGTTCGAGGAGCTTCCTGACGAAGTGCGTTTTGTCGGAACCCGTCGGTCCTGCGATGACGCAGGTGAAGGGGTGTTGCCACCGAGGGTCCATGGTTGGAGGTGTATCCGCTGTTGTGGTAACCCGCTCTTGTAAATTTGGTACGAGTGAACTGGAGTGGTAGGTACAACGCCGGTCGTCCTTGTCTGTTCACTGTCAGGGATGATGGTGGTGGGTACAACGTTGGCCGTCGTTGTCTGTTCACTGTGAGTGATGAAATCCGGTGGATTTTCAGACGTAGTGGGTGCACTTGGTGTAGGTGTTGACTCTATACTCGCTGTAGCCTGTACACGCGATGTGGTGGTGATCACTGGGCTCGTTTCGGTCACGGGATGGACTGATGCTATCTGTAGACTGGTTTGACTGACGGCAGGTGGTTGTGTCTTTGGTGGGATGAGTAGAGTGCTGAGATAGGCTACGTCGTAAAACACACCCCCGTACAACACACTCAGCAGGGTTAGCAATATCACTACAAATCCCACTTGTGCTTTGCGCCTTTTGGAAGACGCTGTGTTCAGAGACGGTTGCACTGTGTTCATGGTCGAACGTGGAATGCAAGATGATGGCGGTGGTGTCTGGTTTTATAGTCGTTTCACCTGGTTGGCCGCGACCCATGAATTGAAGGAATTGGGCCAGCCTTGCCATTTCACGAAATGAAACAGTTTGCCACGTCGACGTTCCGTTTTCAAAATCTGCTCCACCGTGTAGTAGTCTTGCTTTGTTTTTACGACAGGTTGTAATTCCAGCTCGTAAAACATCCCTAGCAACGGTTCCCCTTGAAGATCTTCCAGTTCATAGACTCGCCGCTGTCGGGGTAGGCGCCGTTTAATCAGGAAGTGCTCATCGCTCCAGTTGGGTAAGTAACTTTTCTCGAACTTGCCCTTGACTTTACTGATCCGTACAGGGTCCCCGACCTTGAACTCCTTCTTCGGCATTCGCTGCGATTGTATGGGGTACAAGACACGCCGGACTTGGGCTTCATTGCGTTGGGTCACGATAATGTGGGCTCTCTGTATGCTTCGGTGATAGGCTCGATTGTAACCACTGACAAGTTTCGGGAGAACATCGATGTACCGCCTTGTATTCTTATAGGTGAAATATTTATACATGCGGCCTTTGAAAGTCCTGTTGAACCTTTCCACCACGGAAGCCTTGGTCTCGTTGTAGGTGTGAAAGAAGAAGACCTTCTGTTTCTGGAGAAAGGCTTGGAACGGTCTGTTGAGGAATTCCGTGCCTTCGTCGATTTGCAAATACAAGGGTTTGCGCCCGCTCTCGAAGATGTCCTTGAACGCCGCTATGAGATTCGCCCCCGTTTTCGTCCGGATGGGTGCCACCCACGCATACTTTGACAGGATATCGATGCACGTCAAGATATACCGATTCCCATCGTTGTGTTTGGCAAAGGCGCTCATATCTACCAAATCCGCTTGCCATTGGGCATCTAGTCCTCCCACGATGACCCGGTTCCGTAGAAAATGGCGGCGGGCAGCTCGATGTAAGGTATAGGTGTCTTGTTTTTTTAACCAATCTCGAACTTGTGCCCGTTGTATCCCCTGAGGTTTAGCCGCTCGATAGAGAGCCGACAATGCACTATAGGCCGCCGGACTGTCGGGACTGTAGTATAAGTTATCCAACACCTTCTCCCAGCGCTTCATGGTGACAAAATGATAATGGACCCGGTGAGTATGGTTTATTTATAACGAAGTCTCATGTTCGGGTTCTGCCACCGTTGTATATATCCTAGGTTGACTGAGTCTAGCCGGATAATCAATGGCATCGTCGTCTGGTTCATTGCTAGACATTTGTTCATTGGGTTCAGCCAGCGCGTCCTCAATAGCATGAGACCATCCCAACTGAACAGCTGACCGCTCGTCCGGTGTAAACAGCTGGTCCACAATAGGCACCACGTTCTTCAAGGCCAGGATCTAGAGTGAAGCTTTGTGTGGGATTGTGGTAACGCCCCACACGGACAAAGAAGGGTCCACGGTGTACGTAGTTGGCGTTCTCGAGGTGGATGAGGTTTCCGTCGAGCTCACCGCTCAACACCCGTTTAAATTTGGTCCAGCCATCACGGTGTAGGGTAACCGTAGTGAATGTGGACTCCGAACCCCACCCACAGACATCCTGATCTTCCACGAGGGTGACTTTATCTTCATAGACGTGTAACCCCACCTCAGGGGTGAGGGGAAGAACGGCTCGTAGGACTGGTGACATGGTTGACGAGATGCCGAATGACGCACACGCTGACTGTCTCTCGTATTTATGGTGAAGTCCCACTGTCAATGCCACAGCGTCAGGGTCAGCAGGGCAAAGACCATTGCGAGGCCAGCGAGCCGTCGCTGGTTACGGCGTGAGCGCTCGTGGTCCATAGCCCGGGTATCAAGGATGGCTGTCATTGTCCAGTAGTGGTGGGTGATAGCACACCCCTCCATCGAGTCCACTCTGTTGAGGACCGCTTCTGTGAACTCTTTTAGGATCTGGCGTCGCCCCTCGTTGCCCTCGCCATCTGCTAACATGGATCGAACCACTGCCCGGTAACCCGTGAGTGAATTAACCACGGTTGCATGCTGTAAAACGCGAGCCGCATAGGGATGGGTGTCCGTCATGGCTCTGCAACCGTAGGAATGGAGGTGTGGGATCCAGAGCAGTGTGTTTTATAGACCCTCTCACACATGCACGCCTAGACGTAGCTCTACGGGATACATGCATTCCATACAGGCGGTGAGAAACCCGGATGTTGAAAGTACATGCATCAGGTCGAAGGAAACATTGGAACTCTTCTGTGTTCGGAGGTAGTTTTAGTGCAACCCGAAGTGACGTCACACACACACACTTGCGCAGAACCCGCACCATCAAACCCCAACCATGGACCCATATGGGGTTGAGTACCCCAAACACACACCCATGTGTATATTTCTATACTACGGCCAGACTGCGCATGCGCAGACTCTTGAACACGGACGAACCATAAGCCGAGTTGGATGCTCCTTCACGAGAGCTTCAAAATAAGACCTCATACGACTCCATCGAACCCATAGTAGCCGATGTGGACCCCAAAACGTATATTTCCATACCCTTGGTCCACCGCGCATGCGCATAATTGTGACAACGCCCAAGCCACTAGTCCAGGCGGATGCCCCCTCATGTGTCCTTCACATGGATACCTCACTCGACCCCATCGGCCCACTAGGGGCTTACCTAGATCCCAAAACGTCTATCTCCATACCCTTTTCCCATAATTCCCTGTCTGCGCATGCGCAGAATGTTAAAAACGGACCAGACACTAGTCCAGGCGGATGCTTTACACCGATACCTCATTCGACCCAATCGGTCCACAAGGGGCTTACCTAGATCCCAAAACGTCTATCTCCATACCCTTTTCCCACAATTCCCTGTTTGCGCATGCGCAGACTGGTGACAACGCCCGAGACACTAGTTCAGTCAGATGCCCCCTCATGTGTGCTTCACATTAATACCTCACTCGACCCAATCGGTCCACTAGGGGCTCCCCTAGATCCCAAAACGTCTATCTCCATACCCTTTTCCTATAATTCCCTGTTTGCGCATGCGCAGACTGGTGACAACGCCTGAACCACTAGTCCAGTCAGATGCCCCCTCATGTGTGCTTCACATTAATACCTCACTCGACCCAATCGGCCCACTAGGGGCTCCCCTAGATCCCAAAACGTGTATTTCCATAGCCTTTTCCCACAATTCCCTGTTTGCGCATGCGCAGAATGGTGACCATGCCCGAGCCACTAGTCCAGGGGGATGCCCCCTCATGTGTGCTTGACATTAATACCTCACTCGACCCAATCGGCCCACTAGGGGCTCCCCTCGATCCCAAAACGTGTATTTCCATAGCCTTTTCCCACAATTCCCTGTTTGCGCATGCGCAGATTGGTGACAATACCCGAACCACTAGTCCACTAGCTCCAAAACGTCTATTTCCGTACCCTTGGGCCACCGCGCATGCGCAGAATGACGCTATTTCAACCCCACACCCAGCCCATCAGATGCCCCCTCACCTAAGCTTCACTTTGATACCTCACTCGACCAAATCGGACCATTTTATCTAGGGACTACTTTTTCTCCGCGGAAGCTTTTTCCCGCGACCGCATTACCGCCAGACATGACCTCATCACCGCGGAGGAATACAAAGGTCAACGGTTAACCGAACTATAGTCGTCAACACTTGGCACACAGCCAAGGCTGATGCAATCCATGACATGTCAGTACATGCCCTGATCACGTGATCGCCACATGACCGCCACAAGTTTAAGTGCAAAGAGGTCAATGTGACTTTAAATGCTTGAACACTACTACTATATCAGTTGACGTTGCTTTTATCTTGTAAAACAAAATTCCCGCGTCGAGTGCTTTATTGTATCTTAAATAAGGAACAATTTCAAAGCGATTCATCCTGAATTGGAAACGATATGCTGTTTTATAAATATATATAGGAACTTATATAAAACGAATGAAAAAAACGATTGAAAATGTTGTCTTGGTGTTAAATTTTTAAAATATACCAGCAGATAATAACGAGAGTATGCAAGTTCTGCACAGAAACGGATAACGAGTATTTTAATAAAAAGATAGTGCCACGGCACTGTAGCTCATCTGGCTGTAACTGGAGAAAGTAGCTGTGAGAAATTTTTACTAAAGAACTACAATAAATGAGTTTCTAACTTGTGTTGTCCCCACTGAACACTAAATGATCCATGCAGTAATTTCCAAAGATTTCATGATAACAAAGTTTCATGGGAAATTCAAGATGCGGCCATATTGGATTTTCGAAATGGAGCAAAAAAGGTATCTTGCACAACTGGACCACAAGGATAACCTGTACCAAATATCCATGCAGTAATTTCCTGAAAATTTACGATAACAAAATTTCATGGGGAAATTCAAGATGGCCGCCTGGTGGCCATATTGGATTTTCGAATCGGACCAGAAAAGGTAACTTGCACTAGACTCCAAGGGGAACCTGTGTACCAAATTTGAGAAAGATCCATGCAGTACTTCCTGAGAAATCACGATAACGAAGTTTCATAGGGAAATCCAGGATGGCCGCCTGGTGGCCATATTGGATATTCAAATTGGACTAAAGTACACATGTTGTACAACTCGACACCAAGGGGAACCTGTGTACCAAATTTGAGAAAGATCCATGTAGTACTTCCTGAGAAACCACGATAACAATGTTTCATGGGGAAATCAAAGATGGCCGCCTGGTGGCCATATTGGATTTCTGAATCAGGCCGCAAAAGTTATCTTGCACAACTAGACCCCAAGGGGAAACGGTGTACCAAATTTGAGAAAGACCCAAAAAGCAGTTCCTGAGAAATCGCGATAACTAAGTTTCATGGGGAAATCCAAGATGGCCGCCTGGTGGTCATATTGGTTATTCAAATTGGACTAAAGTACACATGTTGTACAACAAGACTCCAAGGGAAACCTGTGTATCAGATTTGAGAAAGATCCATGCAGTACTTCCTGAGAAATCAAGATAACAATGTTTCATGGGGAAATCCAAGATGGACGCCTGGAGGCCATATTGGATTTTCGAATCGTAGCAGAAAAGGTATCTTGCACAACTAGACCCCAATGGGAACCGGTGTACCAAATTTGAGAAAGATCCATGCAGTAGTTCCTGAGAAATCATGACAACAATATTTCATCGGGAAATCCAAGATGGCCGTCTGGTAGCCATATTGGATTTCTGAATCAGACCACAAAAGGTATCTTGCACAACTAAACCCCAAGGTGAACCGGTGTACCAAATTTGAGAAAGATCCATGAGGTAGTTCCTGAGAAATCGCGATAACAAAGTTTCATGGGGAAATCCAAGATGGCCGCCTGGTGGCCATATTGGATATTCAAATTGGACGAAAGTACACATTTTGTACAACTAGACCCAAAGAGGAACCAGTGTACCAAATTTGAGAAAGATCCATGAAGTAGTTACCGAAAAATAATGATGACCAGATTTCACTGGCAAATTCAAGATGGCCGCCATGGCAGCCATATTTGAAATCGTATCGACACCCCATGAACAAATTCTGGTGTCTTCATTGGGGGGAACATGCATGCCAAGTTTCAGCTTAATCGGCCAAGCGGTTTCAGAGAAGAAGATGTTTACGGACGACGGACGACACACGACACACGACGGACGACGGACAGTCAGGCCATGACATAAGCCCATCGGGCCTTCGGCCCAGATGAGCTAAAAATATCTGCACATTTGACAAAATTAGATTGCCCTATATTGCATTAAAAAGAACTTGTTTCAAAAAACAACTATATTACTTATTACAGATAGCTTACATCTTCAAAATTAGTCACATAGCATCAGATGTAGCTGGAGAGTTCATTCATTAGAAATTATGTATATTTATGCACGAGGAAGAGATTTAAAATTAAATTAAATGACAGCATGTTTCGAACAAAATATTCCGATAATTGATGCTCCCCGGGCATGCGCACTTGAGAAAAAGTCCTGAGAATTCCAGAAGTCAAAAGTCGCCAGTCGCCGCGCGCCGTGGTTCATCCGGCGAGTGGCGCGCGGCGAGTTTTTCCTAGGTTAAGAGATAGAGCGAAACTCGTCGTGTTTTACGGCGGGTGGCGACTGGCGAGTTTTTGCAGGTTAAGAGATAGCAGAAAGCCGCCAGTCGCCGCGCGCCGGAGAGGTCCACGGCGCGTGGCGAGTGGCGAGTTTCTAAAAGTCGCCACGCGACGCAAACTTGGCCCAAATAGAACACCATACGAACGCGACACATACCAATCTTACTGCGCAACTGTGTCACATCATGTGTTATAAGCAGGGAGGCAATAGCCAATACATTCTAGCTATAGTCTACTATATCGATGTAGATTTATAGTTCACCTACTCCTGATTATACCCAGTGTTTGAACCAACTTCAGGTGGGTCCAATACCATAGACTAAGTCGACGCATCGTAAAATATGAGACGTGAATTTGAAGATTTGGACTCGTCTATATTTTACATTTCCAATCGGCAATTTTCGATTATAGAATTAACAGATCATTGGCACGCAGTGTATGTGTCCGTGTTAAAAGTGGTGGACAGATTTTAGGGGGCGTAAACTTCCTGATCAGTATGGGTACAATACAATGCAACTCTATAAACAAAGAAACATCCCACGAATGATATCCCTTGTATGTATGCTAAAGAATACTTTATGGCTTTTGACATTAATATATCGACGATCAGTTTTCTTGGACACAGATACTATTAATGAACTTTAGATCAGTCCTGATAAGGGATTGTAGTATAGAGGGTCAAGAAATCCCATGTGGATACGTGTCAGTACGGTATGTCACCTGTAGCATCAAGTTCTTCCGCGAATTCTGACTTTTTTTAATATACCCACATACTCTTTTGGTATATCGTTAGGAGTGTTTGGAAGACAAATACCTCTTTCCTTTAGAAACGTTTTGTGGTTTTTAAATGAATCTTCCGAAGTAAATGCAGTTTGAGAGCAAGTAGACGTTTTGATGATGGTGTGCTGATACTCACTTCTTTAAGGAGCACCTTGTAAAAGTAATATTTACATATGAATAATATATTATTTGGAGCTTTTTCTGGCGAGACTGACTAATTTTCTCTGGAGATTTGCTAAAACTCCTTGCGAATTGAGGTTTCTCAGTACTTGCTTTGCTGGGAGAAGGGTGCTTCTGTGGTGAATTGTTTCAACTTTTTTCTAGCTTTGACCACTCAATGACATTCTACTCTGGTGCAGTCAGGACTATCTTCTGGTCGGCTCTTCTTGGCTCTCTATATTTAGGTTCCTTCATCAGAAATGTTTAAGGTCTTCATCACTCACTATATCCAGGCTACCAGTTACAATATGTTTACATGATGAAGCCCCTAACATCACACAGCTTTTAGAAAAGTTCAAAACATGAAAAATGTCTCAAGAGGTCAAGTATTTTCAAACAATCTGATTCAATCATACGACTACAAAATAATCTGTAAATGATAGATATGAAGAGAAAATGGTGAAGCATACGCGGGATTAAGTTATACATGTAATAATTATAGTGAATTAGACGTATCTGTATGTCCTTAAATAGAGATGTAATGGACCCTTCTCGATTGAATTCTTAGGCAAAGGTTTGCCCACGCGCACCAACGGGTGTACGGATGCGTGACTCTGTGCGTACATTTGTGGTTCGTACTTTTCCTCTCATTCCTATATGCCTACAGTGGGTAGGATATTTTAGTTTTTTATTTTCAACTCAAATTTGCCTAAATTATCATCAATGTAAGCACTATGATCCTTTCTTGGAATAAATTGATAATTTGATGACTATTAATACCAGTTTATAATTTACTTAAAACTATTCCCATGCTGTAGGTATAGGGAGGAGAGGAGAAGTACGAACCACAAATTTACACCAGGATTCACGCTTCAGTGCACCCGGTAGTGCGCGGGAGCAAATCTTATCTAAGAGTTACATCGAGAAATGTTCATTAGCAAAGTGCAAGTTGATGGATTTTTAATCAACGCACGGAAAACTGAACATTTTGACATGTCCACGGTATCAGCGTCAATTAGACTAGCTCAATCCCATGGCGCAATTTTTTCTCTGGAATGCACGTTCTTTTTCTCTCCCTTCGCCGTTTCTCGTTAATATATTTCCCCAGGATAACTACGAAGTCACACAGATGTGGTGAGCCATAGTAGTGGTTAGTAGGTCAAAGGTCAAGCTCATTGTGGCCAGAAACACAATAAATTATTGAAAATTGAAGTTTTTTGTGAGTGGGTATATATGATGGGACGGCGAAGTATCTGAAAACAAAATTGAGATCAAAGGTCAGAATCACAAATTTGGCCCATAATCAGAAAATCATTGAAATTCAAATGATCTTTTGAGTGGATACAACTGAGACGATATGTCAGCTACAGAAATTGTCAAAGGTCAAACAGGTCAAAGGTCAACCTGACGAGGCAGCTTTGAAATACTACGATGATTTAGTAAGGAATGGCAAGGGCTTTCAGGAACTTGATGGAGTGCTCGTCGACTTGGAATTAAGTGGGTGTGAAAGAAGATCGAAAAATCACAAAAAAACAAGCCGATTTTGGTCGGAGGGAGAAGGTTGGCCAGCTCAAGATACCGAAATGCATGTTATCTCTGATTGTCGGAGGAGATTTAGTTACTATTGAAGCAACATGTGATAATAGATGTTTGAGGGCTTACAGGTCACAAACCACTAAATAATCGCCTTACTTATTATGTAGTAAATTCATTGCGCACATCTTGCGAAAACGATACTCCTAACATTCGCCACCATGAATGACCTACCACATGATGTAGCTTAGCTTTTCTGCTGAAACATATGAAAAACTCGGCATACATTCCCCACGACCGTTTTGAGCCACAGCCGACAGAAAAGATGGCATGCCACCTGACATCTGAGCATCGGATTTGGGGGGCGGCCAATCAAACTGGCCCAGATTTGTTCCCTCTTAAAATTTGGAAAGCTTATTTTGATATTTTCTAGAGTTGAATATTGTAGAAACATTTAAAAATAGATCAGAAACCATTTTCCGCCCTGTCTGATATAATGACCAATCGTTGATCCCCAGAAGCTTTAGTCCGTAATACCACCTTGCACCCCAAAACCATTTAGGGGTTTGTGACCTACAAAAGTGCGAGAGAAAGAGCCAAATCGTGTCATTGGTTGAAAGTGAATACTCGGTGTTTGCGAAACTATGGTTTCTTACATTAAAAGCGATGTTGAAGATGTATATTACGGTCTAGACTACTCCCGACTCCACCAGAATGTGTGCTAGGAGCCTATTCTTTAGCCTGGATTTGTTGATGGTCTTCGACAATCTCAGAATGCTTAGTCGTTCTTCATATACATGTACTACACCTAACTCAGCAAACCTGAATATGTAGGTTCTCTTTTCAACATTTCTTTCAATGTAGAAAATGGCTCTGGAGACACCTTGGGTTCTACAATGTCTTAACTTTTACCTGCCTACGACTTGTCTCTTTCTCTTCAAAATTCTGAAGCAATTATTGTAAGTCATCAAACATATATTATGTTATTTAGCTCCAATAAACATTTGCCGCTAAATCTCCTCCGGCAGTCTGTGATAAGAGTTCTGTATCTTGCAGCAGGGTAGCCATCTTCCATAGTCTAGAGTCACCGTTGAGCATATATGCAGCACTCCTTGAGAGTACATACAGAAGATTGCTCGTTAGATTCTTGGTATGTGCTTTAGATTAGGTTAGCCAGAAGACTATACTGTGAAGCCATATGACTATGTCAGTATGTCGGCACCTCTTCCCACTCCCCTTATATGTGTTGTACTACCAGAGGCTAGAGTGATTGGTGTTTAGACTTCTGTTTCCCCGAATCAGCGTTATTTATTCGCTTGTTCTTTTGGCGAAAACTTAGATTACATGCTTTGTGCCACTTAGTATGGTTCAGCAACAATTGCGCAGCACTTTCACATCCTCTTTCATAGTTTGCATAGTTTACATATCTTACGATACGAGGTTTGACTTTAAAATAGTATCTTTTGACACTATTGTTTGCAAAGGGTTAGAACTACCAATATAGTAATTTCTGAACAACACAAAGGCATATTTAATCATTTTAATGAACATTCTAGACTAACACTGAACAGAAAGACGGGTATTTACATGTTTGACAGATATACTGGACGTGTTACGTCAACAAAACGAAACAGAAAAAATTGTGAAGTCAAGGATTAACAATCAAATATGTATTTACAATATTAAAATCATATACAATTTAAGTAAGGTTAATAAAACAAATAAATGTGTGCTATATCGATGTGCACATTACAGTCCTTGTTGACGTGCAAAACTCGCTCTTCTGTATAATGGTAATCTAACACTGCTCAGTTGCTCACAATCCCAGTAAGTGTCCAATATCCGACGGTTCAATAGCGTAAACGTTAATACACAGGAGTAAATAATCCAGCAGTCCGTAATTACAGACAAAGGTAACACAGTATAACACCCACATAAAAACCCAGTTTGAATTCCCTGCTGACTGACTGACTGAGCGCTATTTATACTCTATGAGGCATTCGAGATCATTCTACCCAATCAAGAAGCTTCTTGAATACACAGCGTCACCGCGTCATCTGACCTAGATACAATTTACAACAACCTTCTAGAAAGCTCCAATTGGCTGACCCATAAAATAATACGTAAACGAGCTTGCGTCAGCTCTACATTCCAGAAACATCCACATTGTCTAATAATAAGACTACAATACCATGACAGACGCCATCTTGGATTTTTCGAAAACTAGGTCACTGAGGTCGTTCACCGTCATGCGGAATGTTTGTATATAACATGTGCAGTTACTATGCCGAGATGGGTCAGCTCCAATCCAGCATTTCACGATTTCATTCAAAAATGGCGCTCAGCCGCAATACTAATGCCGTTCTTGTATTAGTAAATTGATGGCCTGAAGATCAACGACCTTGTAAATAAACATGCAGCCATGACTCAGTATTCATAGCCCTGTCAAAAGTGCTTGGGAAACAGTTATTCGTGTATGTCTAAATTATGTCACAGCTCCAGTTCTTTATTGTTTATATAACGATAAAATTATTGGACATGAATAATTTCCATATCTCGTCAAGTTTCGTCAACTGATTGGCGACGATCTTGATTTTTGATTAAATCTGTCATTGTAACCTACTTGAAATATTCGTTTATGATCTCCGTGCCCCACAAAACATATATATGGCCACTTCAAATAAGATGTTAGCCAACATACGAGCAAGGATATGACCATTTGAATATTTAGCAGCCATATTGGCGGCCATCTTGGATTTTGAGAGAACAAGGTCACCCAGGTCGGGCACCTACCCGGGATATGCTTTTGTATCCTATGCACAGTAACTGTGCAAAGTTTCGTGCTTTAATCCGGCGTGTCACGATTATTCACCTAAGCGACTAGACTAGTAACGCCGCCACCGCCAACAGAAACTCAGGAAATGGTTGAAAACATTGTCTGTGAAGAGTTTGACGCACCCTTAACTCTTATCAAGTTTCCCCTCAGGGCGTGAGTCACTGTCAATCAATATATCTTTGTCAAGAACCTCATGGGTTGTTAGGAGCTTGTTCTTTTCATCTCGTGCTAACCGTGGCCACTGACGTCGGACATGGTGCTTGTCCTCGAGCATAGTGTCTTCGCGTCATACGAAAGTCAAATATTTGCCGTCTCGAAACGCTAGTTGCGCATGCACGGCCGCCACCATAGACGTTCTCAATTTTGATTGGGCGGCATTGACAGACCGACAGAAAATACATTATAATTGGTTGAAGGGTCTGAAGCCGTGAATGAACTAATTCAAGGGCCGTAGCTCATGATGATTATCTGTGCTGTTACTCCAGTCCGGTGATGTGGATTGAGGCACACCACCGGAAGTGACATAGAGAACACAGGTTATGCCGATTTGGCGATGCTAGCCAATGTTTTCGTTTAACTTTTTAAATTATTTCCAATAGCTGAGTTGGCTGATATTCAGCAAAGTTGTCTGAGAGCAGTATTAGTCCACAATCATAGCAGTTATTCGGTCACATCATGATTTGCATGTTAGCACAGGTCGTGACTATATGTAGAGAACCCGTGAGCATACACTGTGAGCAGTTTGGACAATAAATTAGAAGCTCAGGTATTTTTCATATGAAAGCTACATGTGTATCAGCAGGCGCTACAACAACAACATAGCGTTTTGCAGACACATCCACTGTTGTTTTCTCTAGGAGGAACCTGTTTTCTGGCGAAGTCAATGAAGACCTGTTGTAACGTGGTCTGACTGACAGAATAATCTTCTATGTTGAACCTGTCTTTGACCTTCTCCAAGGTCCCGAAAATGAAAGCCAGAGAAATATCAGGATCGGTGAGATGGTAATTCACGTAGCCGTTGGAGGCGTCTACTTTCATGTGTTTGGGGAATGTGGTCTCGACGAATTCAACGAACGCTTGTTGTAGTAGATAGCCGTCACCCGATTCCCCCACCCGGGCGATCAGCGTGTAACCTTGACCGAACTTGTTCTTCAGGTGTTGAGGACTTCACAGACACAGGAATCGGCCGTTCACCATGATGGCAATCCGTGTACATAGGGCGTCACATTCTTCCATACTGAAAAAAAACCAGACATATTGATTGATAAGCCGTCTCTTACATCTGACGGTGACCCAGTGGTGGACTCTCCTATCCGGTGTAACCATGATGATCATCATCGGACGCAGTGCGTCACATTCCTCCGTATTGAAAAGCAAATGGCGTAAGTAGTATACAAAAATCGCTGAGCCCATGTAAAGATGTTTTACTATTTTGCTTCTTGTCAATTCCTGCGTTGGCTACCACGATTCACTGAAGTGTGCGATTAAATTTTGTCTTCTTTTCTACTTAACTACCAACTGTATTACCTGTTCCATCGCTATATTCGCCTATTTTATTGCACATAGGCATATTGCATACACGGAATGCACGTGTGCCGTACGTTTTATTTGATATGGTAATATAATGTATGGCATTTACGCTGACATGTTTGACAGTATATTTACCTGTGCGAGGTCAGAATAAGCGTCCGTCTGGATGCCCGGATGTCGGACAAGACGTTCCAGAGCCGACGTCGAGCGGCCGGATCGACGCCCGTCGTCGGTTCATCCAAGAATATAACGGGTGGATCACCAATCAGTGATATGGCAGTGCTCAGCTTTCTTTTGTTTCCTCCACTAAATAAATGGATAGCATGCCTTTTAAAAGTCGATTTTTCGAATTTCTTTTCATGTAATTTTTTTCCCACAAAACTGAATAATAAATTATGATATATTTTTCTGATGTGAAATCAAATATGTTTGGGAAATTTTATGCGTAAACAGACAAAAAAGGCAAAACATTTGAAGAAAAACGACGAAAATATCACTTTTCTGGTACCCCATATGACCGCCATTTCGAATTTACCCATGATCGTCTACTTGGAGCGGTAACCAAACAGACCCAAATTGATCCCATTGTGATAATATATAAAGTCACAGAGTTTCAGCCATTAAGCTTTTGTCGTTTCAGAGATACGGTAGAAATCTTGGTAGAGGTGCCATTATGCATCCCCGCCACCATAAAAAAACATGATAATTACCTGTACTTTCTAGTTTCTTTGTCGGCGTGTTCCTCCAATGTAAGGATCTTCATCAGTTGAGCGACTACCCGACTAATGCGGTCCTCCCGGATACCCTTTAACCGGGCAAACATGGTCAGTGTTTCTCTCCCTGTTAATTGCTCGATGAGTGCGTCAAACTGGGGACAGTAACCCAGGTTAGCTTGGACCTGTGTAGGTAATTGAGTAGATCATAATATCAAAACTGTTTGATTTTTTACCGGAGAAAATGCTCAATTTTAGATATGGGTATGAAACCATGATCAGAAATCGTGTTTAATGAGTTAAATTGATAGAAGGAGGGGTAGAACACCTTACCTTTAGGTGTAGACTCAGAAAAAAAACTGGTGTTATTTTGGTGTTAACGGGCCGACACTTATATTTCGTGTTGCTTTGGTCATCTTCATCTATCATCACCAAATTTGCTGCGTGACACACCCGTCACAATACAAAGGGTGTTAGGCCAACAACAATGTCTGACTGTGTACAGAACAGTTATCATATATCCGGTATAAAAATGGAAACTCATATTATAAAAGTAGTAGAGGGGTACGCTGTAAACTATGACGTCATAAGTCGGTAATGTAACGTAAGTAGGCCATTTTATGTAATTATTACGACGTTACGTAATAATTATGATGTTACGTCATAAGTAGGTCATGTTACGTAATAAGTGAGTCATGTTACCTAATAAGTAGGTCATGTTACGTCACAAGCAAGACATTTTATGTCAAAATTAGGCCGTATAGCGTACTGCAATAATACATTCTACGTAATGTTTTGGTAATTTCTCTGAATGAATATTCTCCGAACCTTCTGTGAGCATAAAAAATCTTCACCTCCATCTAATCTTTCATGAATGTTCTTAGTTTCCATCGACTTCTCAAAGCTTTTTTCACATCTCACCTTAGCTAATTGACTTTTGACGTCATGTCCATTGAGGAAGGCGTTACCGTCAGAAATGCTTTCATCGCCCGTCAACATCTTGAAAGTTGAAGTTTTCCCAGCACCGTTTACTCCAAGCAAACCGAAGCATTCATTTTGTGGCACGCCAAGAGACAGCCGGTCCACAGCGATGTAACCTCCGTACGACTTTGTGACGTTACCGAGAACCAGACTCTCTGACTGGGAAACTGCAGCTGGGCCGAGAGAGTTGATTCTCTCCCTTTCTTGTGCTACATCAGGGTCTTCAGCCAGGGCGTCGAGGGAGGTGAAAAACTCCGGAGGCGGGCTGAGTTTGTACCAAATCCTCCGTATAAGGCCATACTCAATCATGAGAACGATGGTGAAATACAAGAGACCCTGAAGGCCCATGAATGTAGCATATCGCCCAATTCCAGGGTTGTCCCAAGCTAGGTAGTTTTCATCGAACTTGAAGCAGAAATCACCCTGACAAGTCCCTGTAAGAAGTGACATAGAAACTTTATATGTAGGCTTTCAACTGAATTTTTTTCAACTTGTATCTCGGCAAAAATCTCTCAACTGTATTTAGCTCAACTTCATCTTTGTAGATTACATATATACATTATTTTACAGCATATGAGTACACGAATACTTGTAGCTTCCCCAGTTCGAAACATTTCATTAGTCAATTGGAATTTAAAAAAAAATCTCTTCTTTTATTGATTCGTGAAAAGAAATGGAGGACGGTCCAGCCAAATGGATTCGGTGACGGCCCATTATCTTGCAACAAATACAAATATTTTGAGTTTGTCGGAAACCATGACGCATTCTCTCATTACCAGAGTTTGCAACCTCATAAAACTGTCGGTATATCTGACTGTAAGAGGTATAGAATCTGATGCCATGAGAATGGATCTGACGTTGCTTTCATTTTTTTTCTGTCCTATCACGAAGGTGCCTATGCGTGTGTGAGGGGCTGTAACAGGGGCCCCCTTTTTAAAATTTGATAGTTTGGAAAGTCCGCTTCCGCTCCGGTCCGCATTTTGGGAGTTTTGACTGGCGCGCGTTGTTCTGTCGATGAAATTCAAACAACGCAGTTTGCTTGTTTTGTAACAAGTTTATTTCTCCCATTTTGCAGGTATGTGTTATCAGATTTCTTCATGCTATACATCATTTTGTCGATAAATGTCTATAGAATTATGTTACGTAGTGGTTTTATGAAGGAAATGTGTTTCTAAGCTGTGTTGAGCAGTCGAAAGTCGACTGAGTTAGAAAGCGCATTTGTCCCGCTGTTTTAGCACTGTTGATGTGGGAATTTTCCTTGCATTGGCCACAGCCCCATGTAGTAGGATGAGCTATAGATTCACTGAAAACCTTATAAATATGTACCACAGAATTTATTTAAAAGGAATATCGTCTCCGTCATGCATTTTTGTATACTTAGAACGTAAACTGACGTCATGCCATATTGTAGCTGATAGCGGGGTCGCAAAGTGTAAAAACAAGCATGGTAGAACACGTGACTTTCATAGGAATGTGCTTCACG
>JAVTVY010005752.1:0-38126 GCA_036873755.1 Hanleya hanleyi
ACGCGCGGGTTCTGGTACGCACCAGCAGCGCGAATCATCATCAATGAGGTCGATGCGATCAGGGTATATTATTATGGTACAACCCGAGGTGAGGGTACGGGTAATGATCGAATGGGTTTCCGGGTAGAGTACGGCGTCAACTTCGGTAATGATAGATTTCAGTGCCGCCCATAATGCTGGCCAAAGCACAATACCGCTACCGCGACACTGTTCTAACCGCGGAAAAAATGAATGCTCTCTACTCCCCCGCAGGTACACATCGTCGCCGACAGGCAAAAAATCGACTTCGGGTTCTTGGCCTTGTAACACACGTGTCAATAGCGTCCACCCGGCCAGGCTTAAAGTTAATTTCACTTCGATCGGATGTTCCTCGATAAGGCGCAATTCATGCTGGTACACGATAAGAATTACTTTCGACGTCACTTGAAAGAACGCGAGCTCTTTGCCCGGCGATGCCATAATGAAGAATGACAAAAATACTAGCCCGACAAAAATTTATATAGATCGATTCTGGCTAATGTTTCATTGTTAAAATAAAAAATACGCATACCCTGGGAAATTAATTTAACACTGCCATTATTTTTTTAGACGCTCCCCGAGTGGCTAAATTAATAGTCTGGACTCATACGAGGATAAAAAATAAATTTAGTGCATTGCTGGACTAGAATTTCAAGTCTTAATAATTATCAGAACCATCCCTAGGGCTGTGAGAGAGTGAAACCCGATGCTTGCCAAGCCATAGTATATAGGTAATACAGGCTCTACGTACGTGAAGGGTTTTTTTAAATGATAAAGTGTGTACCCCTAGTACGCATGACACAGCTTATAAATTTAAGGCACCGTTAATTCACGGAATCAATGACTGAAATAGGTAGCCCACATCCTTTTCATAATGTTACCTTAATAAAACAATGTAATACATACGACAAACACATTTAATAAATTATCAAACAGCATAAATTGGTAAAATGCACTTTTCGACTTATAACCAAGGGGCCGCAACTCTGTTGCCTCGAAAATTGGCCCGCTAACTGCGGAGAAAGTGCGTTCTTCCCGTAAATGAAGGCACTGTTTTCTTGATTTGCTACAGTTCTCATGAACGAAACGAGCTGGAATTTTCAGGGCACGCGTATCGATTGCTAAGTGATAGACTTGCTCTATTTTTAATCCAGAAAATTAATTTATTTTTAATGAACCGGGTTTTCTGTATTTTCGTATTCGAAGATTACGGCTCGAAAACTCGGTAAAAATTAAAAATGAGGACGTAGTCAAAGGGTAGACGGCTGAAATTTTTAATACGAGTGCCTGATTTATGTGAGATGAATTGGAACTAAAAATTCTACGAGCGGTGAGATGTATTGTAAAATGACAGGCATTTATAATTCAGAAGGAAACACACCGAATTTTGAAGGGTTCCCAGAATCTTTCGGCTGCCTACACGGCTTCGCTGACGTCCGCGTATTGTCTATATATAGTGGCCCCTCTGCAATACGATTATCATAAAAATTTTCAGAGTGACCAAAATAGATGCAACATACAGCCAAGATGAGTACTACCAACAGACTAAC
Organism: Hanleya hanleyi; assembly: GCA_036873755.1. NCBI lineage: Eukaryota > Metazoa > Mollusca > Polyplacophora > Lepidopleurida > Hanleyidae > Hanleya > Hanleya hanleyi. The sequence goes on from JAVTVY010005752.1 coordinate 1,569, forward strand.
TCAAAGAAAAGAGCGAGTGATGAGACAATATATCAGAAGATTTTGGAGAGACGAGTTTCGTGGCTGGAGAGCAACATTACTAAACGAGGATGAAGGAGGGGACACAACGTCAAATAATGTGAGGGCACTGTTGGTTGCCGCACATTCCACCATCAGCCAGGAGGACTGGTTCGATCAACTGTATCAACTGATGAATGCGATGCATCCCAGTGCTCCTGGCCCAGCAACAACAGTGCCCGAACATGTGTTCGACATTTTGACATGTCAGGAAGTGCTGGACTTTTCTTCACCAACCAGAACACCACCGACCAGTACAGCGTCCCGGCAGGAGGAGGAAAAGAAAGAGGAAATACCACCTCCTTTTCCCCTAGAAGATCTTCCCTCCTGCCTGGATCAAGATGATGATGATGACACCCCTCTCATTGTGTACGAACAACCCCCACCCACCGTCTCGGCTGCCCGGTTCATCGACGGACACCCCATGGATGCAGATATCAACGAGGAGGATGGCATCAGCCCCTACCGCTATTTCAGCGTGAGCCATTATGTCAGCCACCGCACAACCGGGAAGTAGGCTTACTCCCATCGTGAATAAAAACACGTTAAAATAATACCTGCCCTTTTCAGGGCAAACCATTCCTTCCGAGGGAGGAAACTTCTAACTAGCACATGAATTTAACGCACAGATGTCCTACATTACTCCTTTTTTATTATTATTAGCAAACTACATTCAAAAAAACAATCCCTGGCCTATATGAAAAAGGTTCTTGTCAGGACCGATCTCTGTCACATATCAAACACAGGATTTTTTTCTTTTTGCCCCCATTAATTAATACATAGTCTGCGCGATAACGGACTGTTATTTTTTTTTTTCAACCGGGACATAACCCCGAATAATGGGTAATTTATTTTTGATAATAGCCCGAATGAATAACGGGGATTTTATTTTGAATGAACACAGGGGTTATAAGGTGTGGGGATCTCGTGTTTAATTTTGTGCGTGATTAGCAGTTCTCTTTCGGAAAAGATAATTGTCCTGAAAAGGACATTTTTTTTTTCTTTCTTTTTTTGCTATGTAATAAATTACATCGTTGAGGGCATCTGTAGTCGGTGTCTTCTCTCAGCGCAGACGGTACAGGTAAGAGGTAATAGTTCACACGGTTGGGGATGATTGGCTTCTGCACAGGTAGGTATTTGGGCCCGACGATGGATGCAGACTTGACACAATGCCTGATGACCGCAAGGGGCTATGGCAAACCGGGCAAACTGGTTAGAACATTCTACACAGGGTAGATATAATTGGCTTTGTCGTTCTGTGTTACAGCCCAATGTTGAAGTGGTGATCGCCCAAACATAATACACCTCATCGTGCATTTTTTGGAGGGGGGGTCTTATTGTCCTCTCTCTCTTGCCCCTTGTATCTGTTCTGTCTTGCCTCTTGCGTAGCCGGACATCTTTTCTTTTTTTCTGTACCCTCTTCTTCTTCTTCTGGGTGAAATGTTCTCCTCTGTTCTCTGTTGCCTTGGCATCGGGTCTTTCTTCTTCTGTAGCCTGGGTGCTTCCCTCTGTTTTGGGGGTGCCCTCTTGTACCGGTTCGTCTTGAGCTGGGGGTGATTTCAACATCTTTTCTAACTCGGCGTATTCTAACTCGGCGTGTATCTCGTCAAAACAGGGGTCGACGGCTGGAAAAACATCCGGTATGGTTGAAGTTGAAGCAGGCTGGTTCCCAGGTGAAGGAGGAAATAATTCTGCCATGATATCATTTATCCAGGGTTGGTCATGATCTTCCAAACTTATGATATTCCCGTAGAGTTGATTTTCATCATGGGTGATGAAGTCGTCAATATCCTTGATTTCAGTCAGCGGTAGTGACTGCATGACTGGGTACTGGTGAATAATTAAAAAAATACAGCGCTATTTATAGTGTAACACGCGGACGCCAGCGAGAACACTCTAGCTGTGTGATATATTTTTACGACACTGCCAATATTTGTGTTTCTTCCCCATTTTAAAAACGACTGTCATTTTTCAATAACTGTCAACGCACCTATATTTTTATTGCAAGTTGCACTCAGGCAATTCAATGTATTGTATTTAAAATTTTAACCGTCTAACGCTACACACTACCGCTATTTTATTAATTTTTATTGATTTTAAACCCATAAAATCGTGTACGGGAGTCTGAAACACCAGGTATATTGGAAATAAATTGATTTTCCTGACTAAAAAAACGTGTAGACTCTGGGTGACAGTCGTCTAATAGTTCCATGAAAATTGTGACGGGTTTTATCGAAAAAATAATAAGAAATTTTAATGCTTGGGACAAGGGGTACACAGCACAGTGGGATTCTTGCACTGACTGACACCGGTGAGTGGGGTGGGTTCAAAATGGCGGTCTGTGGATTGGCCGTCATTTTGTACTCCCAATCACTATACAGTGGGTCAGCCTATATCTTGCACTCACTGACGCCGGTGAGTGGGGTTGGTTAAAAATGGAGGCCTGTGGATCACCGCCATTTTGTACTCACCTCCCTCCTTCCCACTAGACTATAAATAGCGTATAATTTTGATATTTATTCACCAATACACAATCATGAGTTTTAGAAGACGACGTGCTCTGTTTACACATCATCCGACTCGAGATCCGAGAATTGCTGATACAGAAGAACACAGAGAGATCGTTGGCCATGAAGAAGATGGAGGGGGCTTGACGATCATCTCCAGTTTTCAGCGAGTGATTGAAGACGAAGCCACGTTAATCAGGAGTACCGAAGAACTTGCAGAACAATTGCGGGAAGATGTGAGAACAGAAGAGAGTAGCCGGATCCGAAGGCTGAGTGAACAACAGGACCAAGAAATACACAGAATGGAAGAAAACGACAGTGATGTGACGGAGGGTGGGGAACAAGACGGCGACGAGCTGCCCTGGCTAAGTACTAGTAGACCTCCAACAACAACCACGATGACGCCGCCTGTGTACACTGAAAGTATAAGGACTGAAGACCATACAGCCGGACTTCCCACCATTGCCGAAACTCCAACAATTTCAGCTGCAGAAACACCACAAACCTGTCGCCACCAAGTAGAGATAATCCAACTCAATGAACAGATTATCGCCATGCGGAGAGGGATGGATGGGATGGAGACGACCTTGAATGGGATGGAGGCGCAAATTACCATACTCAAGAAAGAACGTCGTGTCGAAGAGAAAAAAACACGATGCAGTATCTGCACGGACGAGGAAAGTTGGTACGCCGTGTTACCCTGTGGACATCTTTGCCTATGTAAGGATTGTTGGGTAACCCTGACGTGTGAAGGTGCGATGTGTCGCTGCATTGATGCCGGAGAGTCCCATTTGAAAATAAAATGCCCCATATGCAGAAAACATGTAGGAGGAGTGAAGCGAATATACCGCGCCTAAGTGTGTCGTATCACACTATCAAAGGCCCTTTTCAGGGCCAACCCATCTTTCCGAAAGAGGAAACTTCTTTCCTAAGCACACCCAAATAACACCAGATGCCCATCATCCTTTTCCCCCAAATAAAATCAAAGAAAATTTTTTTTTACTATTTATTTCAAATTATTGAAAAAATGAGGGTAAAAATTGAAGTGGGGGGACAAGGGGAGGGGGGGGAGGGAAATGGAATAGCCAAAAAAAAATTTTTATGATTGAATAAAAAAGGAAAAAAAGATTCATGTAGCCAAAAAAAATCTTTTTCATTTTATATGTTTTTTTAACAATTAAAAATTGAAATTAAAAGGGGGGAGGGGCAAATTGGAGGGGGGGACAAGGGAGTAAGCAAGGTGGATGGAATAGCCCCAATTTTTTCTTTAATAATGGACCCATGGGGTCGAGTGAGGTATCAAATTGAAGGTGAGGTGAAGGGGCATGCAATGGGTTGGGTATGGGATTGAACTATGGGCATTTTGCGCATGCGCGGTAGCCGAAAGGTATGAAAATAGACGTTTTTGGAGGTAGGAGATAGCCAAAAAAAATTTTATTTTTAAAATGGACCAATGGAGTCGAGTGAGGTATCAAATTGAAGGTAAAGTGACGGAGCATCTAATGGAGTGGGTGTGGGGTTGAACTATCGGTATTCTGCGCATGCGCGGCGGCCGAAGGGTATGAAAATAGCCTTTTTGGGGTTAGAGGCGTCCCTAATGGTCCAATCGGGTCGAGTGAGGTATCAAATTGAAGGTAACGTGAAGGAGCATCTGATAGACTGGATGTGAGCTTGAATTAGGGTGATTCTGCGGATGCGCGAAGGCCGAAGGCTATGAAAATAGCCTTTTTTGGAACTAGGAGAGCCCCTAGTGACCCGATGGAGCCGAGTGAGGTATCAATGTGAAGGTGAGATGAAGGGACATCTGATGGACTGGTGTGGGTTGAACTATCAGCATTCTGCGCATGCGCAAGAATGAAAATAGACGTTTTGGAGCTATTTGACTATTAAAAAAGGAAAAAAGAATGAACTCTAAGCATTTTTTTAATTTTCTACTATATTTTTATTAACACACAATGAACGTATTCACAATTGAATTTAATACAATTATATCTGAGTATTGAAATTTTTTTAATACAATTAACAGTGAAAAAACTCTGAAATTTTAAATACAATTTATACGCTCTCCAGATCAATAAATGTGTAGGGTCAATGTTTTCCTTGTTCTCCTCAATAGTTCGTCAACAAGACTTGTTTGAATTCATCATCATCTTTCCGTCCTTGGTGCACATAGATGTACGTCACAATCTCTTCACGTGGGATTTTGGAAGGACAAGCCGCTACCACTGCCGTGGCAATTTGCGCCTCGGTCACAGCCTGTAGTGCTTCAGTGAGGGTCGCGTATGAGGCTACCAGAGTGTTCATGTGAGGTCTGATGAGCTGCAGGACTGTGTCAATGTACTTCTCATATATATAGTGCGACACCTGGTAGGCCAGAGTTTGACGAATTGTACTGGCTAGACTCTGCAACTCCCGCCAGGCCGTTAATTTCAATGTGACACCTTGAGGACAAGCCACCAGCTCTTGCGTATCTAAACGCTTTCGCCATTTTCGAATATGCACCAGGAGCTGGTCATTGAAATAAGCACAGCTCACATAGATGTCGTCACCCACAGGAAATTTCGCTTCGTCATTCCCCTGGTCGCGAATAACCGCATCGATGGCGTAATCAAGGGTCTCCAGTTTTTGCCAGGTGTCCAAGTTCATGGCAATATGCTTACCAGGTCTGTCGTTAAAGCCCGCTGCATTAAAATGCACTTCTTCATCTTTGACACTGACCGTTAAATAGGGTGAGAGCTCCCAAATGTCCTTGCGGGCTGCCTGGTGAGCCGCGTCGATCAGATTGTTGATCTCCTGGACAGACAGAGGAAGTTCTTGTTTCACAGGCACTTGCTGGGGTACTACTGGCTCAGGTATTACTAACGGGGTTAGACGGGGGCGTTTGGGACGTCCAGCACGTTTAGCACTCTCTGAGCTAGTACGTTTGCTAGCTGCACGCTCTTCGTCCACCACTAACATATCCTCATCTGGTAGAACGTCGTCGTCGGCTTCCAATAGATCTGCTAGTTCGCCATTTCCCGTGATCTTCAACGCCGCCACGAAGGATAGACATCCATAGTAGGTAAAGTGCGGTACATCATCGATGAGAGCTTTGTTTCGTGCTGAAAAAGTTTTCTCCGCCATGATTTCCTCGACACGCTCTTCCAGGAGTATGTTTTCCTCCGCCATAAGGAAATCACATAAGTCACCCACATGCTCCATCTCGTCAATCAGACGAACACGGTACTTTGCAAGCCTCGCTAAAAATAATAATGATGATGATGACGCCATGACTTTGGGCTGGTGAAAAACTATTACGGAGTAATAGTCTAGTGAATTGGCACTGGTAAAATCGAAAAAAGTATGTCTCATACAACAGGATAGGCAAGTAGGCAAAATGGTTGGATGACTGACTAGAGGTGAAGCAAGCAGGCAGGCAGGCAGGCAGGCAGACAGGTAAGTCACAGTAGTGCAATGAATACACCCTTTCCCTAAAAATCAACTGCTTTTATACATGACCCCGGTGAGTGGGGTGGGTTGAAAATAGCGGCCCCTTATTTTACACACACAACACCATAAGCCACCATTTTGAACCCACCCCACTCACATCCCAGGTCAATCAGTGCACGAGGTGAGTGGGGTGGGTTCAAAATGGCGGACTTTCAGTGGTCGGGAGAAAATAGGGTGCCGCCATTTTGAACCCACCCCACTCACATTGGCCACGACCCCTCATCTTCACTCATAGACTGACCCGGTGAGTGGGGTGGGTTCAAAATGGCGGCCCCTTATTTTACACACACAACACCCTAAGCCGCCATTTTAAACCCACCCCACTCACCCAGGTCAATCAGTGCACAGGGTGAGTGGGGTGGGTTCAAAATGGCGGACTTTAAGCGGTCGGGAGAAAATAGTGTGCCGCCATTTTGAACCCACCCCACTCACATCTCACTCACGCATGCGCACAGCCACACTTCTGACGTCACACCAAGTTCTGCGCATGCGCAGTGAGGCGCTAAGGCAATGATTGACTCCTTGTATACTACTCACGAATACATTATGACGTTTCCCTATGTAATTGAGCCACGGTACATGAAATTACAGTTCTGGTGTTTTATATGGAGAGAATTACAAAGTAATTTCCGTCGTGATATGCTACCAATATGACAGAGTAATTGTGGTCATTTTGTAGAGTTCAGTTTGTTATACACGCTGCTAAAAAGAAAATTTATGCAGAGTTAACTGTTGGTTTTCGACAAGCTCCAAAGTAGACGACTAATTAAAATGGTCAGAATTTAGTTCCATTATTTATATTGTGAATAAAAATCTAATGGAATTATTCTGTTTGAAAATTATCATTTCTTTAAAATTAGTGTGAGGTAATCACATATTGACCAGCACACTCCACCAGCAGTTGGAAAAATGCAGTGATCATGGATATACTTATGAAATGTATCGCGATTTTTTGGACGAGTGCATCGAGTATAGCAATGAGCCACGATTTTATTTCTTTATTTGTATACCAGTATGGAATCCACATTACAATTCCCTCAAATAAGCACAGCCGTGACAGTCCTGGGTCATATGTGAAATGTGAAGAGGCCAGATGACGACATCAACAGAAGTTACGTCATAGCTGGGTGTGTGTCAGGGATATAACAACCACACGTCACAATGTCAAAGGGTCAGAATGTCAAAGGGCAAGAAGGCCGAAGATTAACCCTATTTGGCCGGGGCGATTTAAGGTGTATCGCAGTCTGGGGGCGGAAAGTGCCCCTATATATTTGCACTATCCTTCAGGCTAGAGCGATGGAACTTACCACACAGTAGCTTTGGTTCTATTCGAAAAAAATCTTAGGTGGCCGCCATGATGATGTCACAGTGACGTTATCTTCTCGGCAGCCATTTTCGGCTATTTTGGGGTTCGATTTTTCGAAATGTTTATTTCCCGATTTTTCTCTCAAAAGCTACCAAATAAAAGAGAATAATTAGTTGTGCTAATACTTTCTAGTCCTTTTAGGCCAGGAAAATATGAAGAAATGCGCAGAAAAGGCTGAAAACAAAACTTTCTGAGATACCCCATGGTCGCCATTTGAATTTACCCGTGACCCTCTGCTCGGGGAATATGCAAATAGGCTCAAAATGACTCCAATAGGATAAGCGTTAAAGTCACCAAGTTTCTCTCCATCGATTCGGTTTTGTCGTTCCGGAGCAGCAGAGAAAAGTTCACTAGGGGGGCACTACCCCCAGGCCAGGTAGGGTTAAGATACAAGGAGCAGGATGCAATCTCAATATGAAGGGTATAGCGAGATGGGAGCAGTGAACACATGAGAAAACAGTAGTGTCACGTAGCATTGTATAAACCTTGAATGGATTTTCACACAACAATGCCACCTAAATATTCAATTCAACAGTCATAAGTGTTTTCTCATCTCCTCCCCACTTTTAGCTGGCAACTACCATCAACAAATCAAGAGCTTTTGTTCACTTAGCTTTCAGGCATTTTATATGAGGTAAAACGCTAAACGGTGATCAAACAAGGTCCCTAAGAATTTAGCAACTTTTACTAATTTGATCTTAGTTCCATTTGAGGAAAGTTTCGGATCTCTGTGAGGTTTATACCTTCGGTGATTGGAATCGAAACACCGAGTTACGTTGTACGTTTGTTAGGATTGTCTTGATCAGGACGCAAGTCCTGGATGACTAAGGTGTATAGTATGCTATAGCAGCACGCTATTATCATACCTCTCTTTCCCAGAATCACTACGACAGTGATAAACTGGAAAAGCATTGTCCCTATTTGCAACGAATCCATGTGTGGGTATATGTATAGTCGCACCATAACCGCCCGTTAATTGTTTCAGTATACGGTTGTGAAGTGCTGGTATTTTAGTTTAGGGCAATCCCGAAGTTAATATCCTACGAACTAAACATGCTGGTTTAGTGCTGAACATGCCTAGTTTAGCAAAGCAGTTATCACTGCATACTGTTTTACCTACTATGTACAGTTTACAGTTATGGTTTACCAATATACTAGTTATCAGAGCATTTCCATCATAGCTCTCTAGATGTGTATCTAATACCGCTTATGCCGGTGCTAGGGGCCGTGTGGTCATGTCATCCAAGTTGCCACATGAACAGGCACAATAAAAGCGTACCTGAAACACAACACATATCACGAATCGTTAGATTCTTGGTATGTATTTTAGAATAGGTTGAGCAGACGACTATACTGTGAAGTCCTGTGGCTCTGTCAGTATGTCGGCACCTCTTCCCACTTCCCTTCTAAGCGTTGTAATCACTGTGAAGTCATAAAAGCGGCCATGTTGGATTTTTTTTACATTTTCTGGTAGAGCTTGCCCCAAGGGTATAGTGTGGTAAGTTCCAGCGCCCTCGCTAAAGGGGTAAGCAAAATAATTAGGGGTGGGTGGGAGGTGCAAATGGCGCCTCCCCAGGCCTGGACAGGTCCCAAAAAGTCCGTGCCAGATAGGGTTAAACTGATGAAACTTGTACTTAACCTCGCCACTCCATAGAGATTGAAACAGCTTTCTCATATAGGCACAGATACAAGGTCTGAATTCGCTATACAGGACTTCACGATGATTAGCCTCACCATCTAGGGCTATCTTAGCAGTTGTACCAGCATCAGTATTTCCTGCGATGCCAACATGACTAGGTAGCCACCAAATAAACACAACATTAAACTGTTGCACAACTCTACGATCATATAACTTCTGAATATTCCGGATGGAGAGATGGTTTGTGGATCTATTCGTGGTCGGCTGAAGGCATGACAGTAGGTCTGTGAAGGTGACATACTTTTTTTTCATTTTTATAAATGCATGAATACCCAGAAAAACTAACCTGTAATGCCCGACGTCAGTAGTATAGAAAGAGTATTTAAACCCCCATTTTGCCGGGGGAGATAACTCTTGCATCCACCAGGGGGCGCCACCAGCTCAATTGACCTGTGAACATGATAGGACATGTACTGACCTGTCTGTGGGGTTTTTCCCACAATGTCGTACACCGAGGTCACCGAAGAGACACGGAGGTGACCGAAGATGTCACGGAGGTGCCCGAAGAGACACGGAGGTTACCGAAGATGTCACGGAGGTCACCGAAGAAACACGGAGGTGACCGAAGATGTCACGGAGGTTACCGAAGAGACACGGAGGTGCCCGAAGAGTCACGGACGTCACCGAAAAGACACGGACGTGACCGAAGAGACACGGAGGTTGCCGAAAAGACACGAATGTCACGGAAAAACGTATAAAAGTGGGAATTTTTACGGCATTCATCATTTCCAGATCCACAGCCGATATGTTCTCTTGCACAACTTGCCAGAAGCTGTTTACTCGCCCAGAAGATTTGCGACGACACGAGTCCTCCATCCACAACGGTACACTATATACTTGTATAACCTGCGCACGGTCATTTAATCGGGAAGATGCTTTACTGCGCCTCGAACGCTCACTCCACGAGGGCGCGAAGGAACAATGTAATGAATGCGGTCAACTCTTCAAACGACCCAGTCAATTAAGACAGCACCAATGTTTGATTCATGGTCCGTCACCACGGTATGAGCGACAACTTCCCACTAAAGAGGCACCCAGGAGGGTCGGACCTAGTGAAGATGAGCCCGTAGTGACGAATGCCACTGGTGATGCGATCACGGAGAGCCCGCCTATACCCACAGTTCAGAAGAGCCTAGATATCCAGCCGGTCCCTAGCATTACTGTTCCCAGTCATACGCCTGACAACAACGAACAGTTTCTGGAAGATGCGGTGGATGTTCCCAGCGATCTCTTACCCGAAGATCATCCAGTGAGTGACATCTATCGGCGCCATTGGCCCATGATACGGCACTGTTTCCACCGTCATCGCCCTATTCAAGATATCTACAATTTCCGACTGACCAACCTCGCCCGTCTACGCAGCTGAGGTATCAATGTGAAGCATTCGTGAAGGGGCATCTGATGGGGTGGGTGTGGGGTTGAAATATCGTCATTCTACGCATGCGCGGTTGACCAAGGGTATGGAAATACGGTCTAGGGGAGCCGCTAGTGGTCCGATGGAGTCCAGTGAGGTATCAATATGAAGCCTATGTGAGGGGGCATCCGATGGGCTGGGTGTGGGGTTGGAATATGGTCATTCTGCGCATGCGCGGTAGACCAAGGGTATGGAAATAGCCGTTTTGGGATCTAGGGGAGCCCCTAATGGACCGATGGGTCGTATGAGGTATCAATGTGAAGCCTATGTGAGGGGGCATCCGAGGGGCTGGGTGTGGGGTTGGAATATGGTCATTCTGCGCATGCGCGGTAGACCAAGGGTATGGAATACACGTTTTGGGATCTAGGGGAGCCCCTAGTGGGTCGATGGAGTCGTATGAGGTATCAATGTGAAGCATTCGTGAAGGCGCATCCGACGGGCTGGGTGTGGGTTTGGAATATCGTCATTCTGCGCATGCGCAGTAGACCAAGGGTATGGAAATAGACGTTTTGGGGTCGAGGGGGGCCCCTAATGGACCGATGGGGTCGAGTGAGGTATCAATGTGAAGCCTATGTGAGGGGGCATCCCACTGGGTGGGTGTAGGGTCGGAATATCGTCATTCTGCGCATGCGCAATAGAGAAAGGGTATGAAAATAGACGTTTTTGGGATGTAGGTGAGCCCCTAATGAGCCGATGGAGTTGAGTGAGGTATCAATGCGAGGCCTATGTGAGGGGGCATCCGATTGGACTAGGGTCTCGGCCGTTGTCAACAGTCTGCGCATGTGCAGACAGGGAATTCTGGGAAAAGGGTGTGGACATAGACGTGTTAGGGTTCAGGTGAACCCCTAATGATCCTATGGTGTCGTATGAGGTATCAGTGTGAAGCTGTCGTGAGGGAGCATCCGTCTGGGCAAGTGTGTCGTTCGTTGTCAATGGTCTGCGCATGCGCAGTCTGGCCGTAGTATAGAAATAGACGTGTTGGGGTTTAGGTGGGCCCCTATTGAGCCGATGGGATCGAGTGAGGTATCCATGTGAAGCAGTCGTGAGGGAGGATCCGACGGGCTGGGTGAGACGTGGAATGACGTCAGCAGTACGAGTAGTAGCGAAAGTGGGAATTTTAGGGCAGTGAAGGAAGGTATTTGGGGTAGAGAGGGACCATCCTTGGTCCGAATGCGTCGTGGAAGGTGTCATTTTGTAGCTTTCATGGTGTACATCCCCATTTGAGGGATGTTCGCGTCATCTGTGTCTGTGACGTCATCGGTGACGTCATCAGTACGAGTAGTAGCGAAAGTGGACAATTTGGGGTAGTGAAGGAAGGTATTTGGGGTAGAGAGGGACCATCCTTGGTCCGAATGCGTCATGGGAGGTGTCATGTTGTAGCTCTCGGGGTATAGACCCCGATGTGAGGGATATCCACAGCATATGTGACGTCATTGGTGACGTCATCAGTACGAGTAGTAGCGAAAGTGGGCATTTTTTAGCAGTGAAGGATGGTATTTGGTGTAGAGAGGGATCATCTGCGGTGCGAATGCGTCGTGTGAGGTGTCATATTGTAGCAACGCCCACCAACGCCAAGCTTAATGCTTCAACGCCCTGGTGAAATAGCTCAGAAGCTCTGATGTTCCATGGAATTGTCACTAATTCTTCGAAATGCAGTGAAGCCCGTCAACGCCCGTCGTTACACCTTAACACTCTAACATAACGCCATGATATAGACCGGAGAGAGAACAACAACAACAACAAGGATGAGCCATGAGAGAACAACAACAACAAGAAGTTTTTTTCATATAGTTTATTCTCTCCAATGTTACATCATACCCACGCTGGGGGAGCCGCGTTGGGTATATTTACAATTCAAGAAGACTCTTGTCCAATCAGAGGCCATCATTTGCATTTGTCATATTCGTTCCTGTTCGTTAGATGTATTCTTGTCCAATCAGAAGTCTTCATTTCAGAAAGTTCCATCTTCGCCCATGTTCGCTCTGAACCGTTTATTCTAATCATCGTCGGGCAGGCCAGGATACCGTTGAGGAAACATATCCTCAGATAGTTGTTTGTGCATTCTGAGTATCTATCAGTGCATGGGTGAATACATTCACCCGATGGGAAGATTCCGTAATTTGGTCACGAAGAACGTGACATTGGTCACCCTCTCTACGACCCACTTGGTGTTGGGGCGCTGTTCATAGGCCCATTGCAAAACATCCAATTGGTCCACTTGGTCCAGCACGGGATTTAGCGATGTCCGCTTAATGATGGTAAACGGTTGGTCAAATACCCGGATGTTACTGCTCGGGTAAAAGTATCGGACTTGATCTGTCTCCTTGTGCTGCAGTACATAACCAAACGCCAGATTCAATTTGAAGGACGTAGCTTGGTCATTGAAGATGGCTTCTACGTATCTGCGTAGACGGGCGAGGTTGGTCAGTCGGAAATTGTAGATACCTTAAATAGGGCGATGACGGTGGAAACAATGCCGTATCATGGGCCAATGGCGCCGATAGATGTCACTCACTGGATGATCTTCGGGTAAGAAATCGCTGGGAACATCCACCGCATCTTCCAGAAAATGTTCGTTGTTGTCAGGCCTATGACTGGGAACAGTAATGCTAGGGACCGGCTGGATATCTAGGCTCTTCTGAACTGTGGGTATAGGCGGGCTCTCCGTGATCGCATCACCAGTGGCATTCGTCTCTTCACTAGGTCCGACCCTCCTGGGTGCCTCTTTAGTGGGAAGTTGTCGCTCATACCGCGGTGACGGACCATGAATCAAACGTTGGTGCTGTCTTAACTGACTGGGTCGTTTGAAGAGTTGACCGCATTCATTACATTGTTCCTTCGCGCCCTCGTGGAGTGAGCGTTCGTGGCGCAGTAAAGCATCTTCCCGATTAAACGACCGTGCGCAGGTTATACAAGTATATAGTGTACCGTTGTGGATGGAGGACTCGTATCGTCGCAAATCTTCTGGGCGAGTAAACAGCTTCTGGCAAGCTGTGCAAGAGAACATATCGGCTGTGGATCTGGAAATGATGAATGCCGTAAAAATTCCACTTTTATACGTTTTTCCGTGACATTCGTGTCTTTTCGGCAACCTCCGTGTCTCTTCGGTCACCTCCGTGTCTTTCCAGTGACGTCCGTGACTCTTCGGGCACCTCCGTGTCTCTTCGGTAACCTCCGTGACATCTTCGGTCACCCCCGTGTTTCTTCAGTGACCTCCGTGACATCTTCGGTAACCTCCGTGTGTCTTCGGGCACCTCCGTGACATCTTCGGTCACCTCCGTGTCTCTTCGGTGACCTCCGTGACATCTTCGGTCACCTCCGTGTCCCTTCGGTCACTTCCGTAACTACCCGGCTGTTCCCGTGTAAACCCCGATGTACCCGTATGGAACACACAGCTAAAGGACCCGGATAGAAGTACCTGGATGCAGGCGCGGACGTCATTGACAAGAGCCCGGATGTACAAGAACCCGGATGTACCTGGATGTAAAAGTCCCCGAATGTAAAAGTGCCCGGATGTTTACGAATGTTCCACCATTCCGGACTTCTATCAGGTCCATGTCCAGAAGCTCTCATGTCCTGCATGTGAATAGTCATATTGTGTGTGTATGCATGTTTGTATGCGTCTGCGTGTGTGTGTGTATGCGTCTGTGTGTATGTATGTGTGTGTGTGTGCTTGCGTGTGCGTGTATGTGTATGCATGTGTGTGTGTGTGGGTGTGCGTGCATGTGCGTGTGTGTGCGTGTATGTGTGTGTATGCGTGTGTGTACGTGTGTGTGTGTGTGTGTGCTTGCGTGTGTGTAGGCGTGTGTGTGTGCGTGTGTATGTGTGTATGCCTCTGTGTGTACGTGTGCGTGTGTGTGTATGCAGCATGTGTGTGTATATACGTCTGTGTGTATGTGTGTGTCTCACCGTGTTCCATGATACAGACAGATGAGAGGAAGAAAGATCTACACGTTCACAAGTGTTCCTATAGTCCTGAAGTAACCTTTGACCCCTGTGCTGCTCGGAAGTGCCGTTATCGTACGCAGGCGCACACACACACACATACCTGGTGCACCCTGTACCTTATAGACCGCAGGGCATAGGGTACACCAGGGTACCAGGAACTGACCTTTGACCCCTGCGCGCAAATGCGCGCAGGGGTCAAAGGTCAGTTCCGGTCACGTGAACGGAAGCGGAAGTGACCTCACAGAGGTCATATGCAAATGTCACTTCCGAGCTCTGAGCTCCACAGGCTTTGAGCTCCAAGAGCTCCGATCCAAGGGCTCTGCCACACGGGAACTCCCACCACCACCACCGGGCGTTGACGCCCGTCAACGCCCGGTGGTGGCGGTGGTGGTGGTGGAATGTGGTGGTGGTGGTGTGTGTGTGTGGTGGTAGTGTGTGGTGGTGGTGTTGGTGGTGGTGTCTGTACATATAAGAATGAACATGTGTCCCTCATCAGTCCTTATGTATTGGTCGACAGATCAACATGTCGTGTACGTGTACGTTCTGTCAGAGAACCTTCTCTCGTCGCGATAGTATGCTCAGGCACATTCAAGGCAAACACAACCAAGAGACACCGCCGAGTCCCGCTATAGGTCCAACAAGTGCAGTAGAGCATCCCTATACGATGACGGTGAGCGGCTCTACGGCATGTGGAAAGACGTCCTGGGTGATGAAGTTCTTAGAGGAAAGTGTGGCAACCCCAGCTACGACACGTGTTGTTTGGTGTTATAGCCAATGGCAGCCCGCCTACGAAACTACGCGATTACAGAATGTGAGTTTCGTCCCAGGGATTCCTCACGACATAGACGAATCGTATTACTTTGATCCCGAGCAGACCAACGTGGTAGTGCTAGATGATCTGATGAGTGCGGCCAATAACAACTCACACGTTGCCGACTTGTTTACTAAAGGATCCCATCATAGGAATCTGTCCGTCATCTATTTGACCCGGAATCTCTTTCCTCAAGGGAAGGCGTCCAGAGATATTGCCTTGAACTGCCAATACTTTGTGTTGTTCTCCAATCCCATTGACAGAGCACAAATCCGTGTGTTTGATAGTCGAATTTATCCTCAGAACATCGACCATTTCATGCAGGCGTTTCAAGGGGCAATAAGTCGTCCGTACGGCTACCTATTCGTAGATTTAAAAGCCCATACCCCCGAAGATCGCCGGCTGACGAGCCACCTGCTACCCGGCGAGGGATCACCGCAACGTCATATACCCCGACACCATCCACCGAGTCCACATCTGGTAGAGCAGCAGCAGCAACCCACCCCCATACATCGGGGCCCCTTCATACCATCACTCCCGAAATATCACCCAACCGTGAAGGACCAACTCAAACCCGTACATGGGAATGAACATAATGTGAACTCGAGGCTATGGAAGGATTTGTTCAAAGAAAGTATGAACGCCGAGATGGGCAAGACGTTGAGGGTCACAGAAAACAAGTTTCAACGCAAAGGGTATTCGAAAGAGGAAGCCGCAATTTTGGCCCATAACAGATTGGCACCAAGACTACGACGGGCTTTACGTCTGCGGTATGTCGACCTCGTGACCCATACGCAATTGTTGGATAAGGACCCAGTCCATATGGAAATTGAAAGAACAGCGTCGATGTTGAAAACCTCGGGCATGAACTGGAAAGCGGCGTATGTCAGAGCAATAGCACAAAAGAAACATTTGTTCAAACGCATCATTAAACGACGTTAAAGCGTTTAGAAGGTGTGTTAAGGCGTTGAAACGGGCGTTAAGGCGTAACGACGGGCGTTGACGGGCGTCACTGCATTTCGATAAATTGGTGTCAATTCCATGGCAATCAGAGCTTCTGAGCTAATTCACCAGGGCGTTGGAGCGTTAAGCTAAGCGTTGATGGGCGTTACTGCCTATAAAAGCAAACGTATTTCCAAAAACACGCACAGTCGACGTTCCACCGTCAACATGGCTTGTACTTGCTCTGAGTGCGAACGCACGTTCACCAGACATTACGATATGATGCGACACCAGAAAAATATACATGGGATTGAAGACTCTGAGGAGTCCGTTGAGGCGGATGCTGATACAGAGACTGCTGAGAGTGTATCAACTGATACCGAAACAGAGATTGCTGAGTCTATCTAGTGATACGGAGAGCTTGACCTCAGATAGTCAGCCTACGTCCGTGGAAAGTGAGGCAGAACCTACCTTCTGGGATCGTATTGTGACAGCAGCTATCAATACTTACGCTGCAGCGATCGAGGACGCCGGAGAGGATAATTTACAACAGACGTACACCCAAATGCGCCCCCGCATCAGGAAAACAGCCATGGCGATCTATGAACAGTATACCTTACTACCGCTTGAAATGAAAGGCGACCCCACGCATAGGTCCATCATGAAGACCAAGCGTCACTTGGAAGAGGCTATGGGGCTACCACCCACCGAGGCCCTGGAAAATGCGATCAGAATGCGCAAACAACTGTTTCAGGACATGCTGCCCGAAGAATATCCAGGCCTGCCCGACGACGCTTAGGTCACACCGAGCAAAGATGGAACTTTCTGAAATGGCGACTTCTGATTGGACAAGAATACATCTAACGGACAGGAACAAATATGACAGATGCAAATGGTGGCGTCTGATTGGGCAAGAGTCTTTTTGGGTTGTAAACATATCCAACGCGGCTCTCCCAGCGTGGGTATGATGTAACATTGGGGAAAATAAACTATATGAAAAAAAAACTTGTTGTTGTTGTTGTTCTCTCAAGTGTCATCCTTGTTGTTGTTGTTGTTCTCTCTCCGGTCTATATCATGGCGTCAAGGCGTTATGTTAGAGCGTTAAGGCATAATGGGGCTCACCTAAACTCTAACACGTCTATGTCCACACCCTTTTCCCAGAATTCCCTGTCTGCGCATGCGCAAACTGTTGACAACGGCCGAGACCCTAGTCCAATCGGATGCCCCCTAACATAGGCTTCACATTGATGCCTCACTCAACTCCATCGGCTCATTAGTGGCTCACCTAGATCCCAAAACGTCTATTTTCATACCCTTTGTCTATTGCGCATGCGCAGAATGACGATATTCCGACCTCACATCCACCCAGAGGGATGCCCCCTCACATAGGCTTCACATTGATACCTCATACGACTCCATCGACCCACTAGTGGCCCACCTAGACCCCAAAACGTCTATTTCCATACCCTTGGTCTACCGCGCATGCGCAGAATGACCACATTCCAACCCCACACCCAGCCCGTGTGATGTCCCCTCACATAGGCTTCACATTGATACTTCACTCGACTCCATCGGACTACTAGGGGCTCCGCTAGACCCCAAAACGTCTATTTCCATACCCTTGGTCTACCGCGCATGCGCAGAATGACGATATTTTAACCCCACACCCATCAGATGCCCCTTCACGAATGCTTCACATTGATACCTCATACAACCCAATCGGTACACTAGGGACCCCTCTCGCCCCTGAAGATTGCCGGAGAATGCCGGAGAATTTGATCACCCACGACATTGTGAGAAAAACCCACTGATCTCCGTGACATCTTCGGGTACCTCTGTGACATCTTCGGGCACCTCCGTGTCTCTTCGGTGACCTCTGTGACATCTTCGGTCACCTCCGTGTCTCTTCGGTCACCGAAGATGTCTCTATTTTAGGGGTAAAGTCCGTGTTCCGCTTTTTATAGTTTCGGGAAAAAATCCTAATTTCACATGCACCCCCCCCCCCATGACTGGATGCCCCTTCACGAATGCTTCACTTTGATACCTCACTCGACCCAATCGGACCATGCAGCGTATTTGAAGTCGGGGGACTACTTTTTCTCCGCGGAAGCTTTTTCCCGCGACCGCATCACCGCCAGACCGCATCACCGCGGAAGAATACATGCCCAGGGGCCCTTTGCCGGAACTATAGTCACCCAGAGTTATCTCCCCCTAGATTGGAACTCTTCTGTGCTGGAGGTAGTTTTTGGTCTCTTGAGCTGGTGGCGCCCCCTGGTGGATGCAAGAGTTATCTCCCCCGGCAAAATGGGGGTTTAAATACTCTTTCTATACTACTGACGTCGTTCTCTTGTCTGTCAATCGTTGGGTTTTGGTTTTCGATGTAAAACTAGTACCAAACGCCACTTTGTCACCATCTTTGGAACCATTAGTATATACAACATGTATAGCCTGATGTGAGTCATCAACAGACCAAATTCTTGCTGATACAGACGTTGGTTTGTGTCAGCATTTTTAACTGTCGTCAGTGTAATATCTACTTGCGGTTTGGCTAATTGCCAAAGTTGAGATGGTAAAAGTTTGTTAGGTAAAATCTTATCAAGACTAACACCGGCTGCAATAATGTGTGGTGTTATACGAATTCCAAGAGGTGGAATTCTTTGAATATAAATCTACATTCTGACGTGCCACAATAATCAACAGCAAGCTCCGAGTATATGTGAGCCTCAGGTAGCCACAAAACAAACACAAAAAACACACATTAAACTGTTGCACAACTCTACGGTCATATAACTTCTGAATATTCTGGATAAAGATATGATTTGTGGATCTATTGTTGGTCGCCTGGAGGCATGACAGTGTCTGTGAAGGCGACATACTTTTTTCATTTTTATAAATGCATGAATACCCAGAAAAACTAACCTGTAATATCCGACATCGTACTCCTGTCTGGCAATCGATGGGTTTTTGTTTTGGATGCAAAACTAGTACCAAACGCCGCTTTGTCACCATCTTTGGAACCATTAGTATATATAGCCTGATGTGAATTCTTTCTGATACAGACGTTGGTTTGTGTCAGCATTTTTAACTTTCGTCGGTGTAATATTGACTTGCGGTTTGGCTAATTGCCAAAGTTGAGATGGTAAAAGTTTGTTAGGTAAAATCTTATCAAGACTAACACCGGCTGCAATAATGTGTGGTGTTATACGAATTCCAAGAGGTGGAATTCTTTGAATATAAATCTACATTCTGACGTGCCACAATAATCAACAGCAAGCTCCGAGTATATGTGAGCCTAGGTAGCCACAAAACAAACACAAAAAAAACACACATTAAACTGTTGCACAACTCTACGGTCATATAACTTCTGAATATTCTGGATGAAGATATGATTTGTGGATCTATTGTTGGTCGCCTGGAGGCATGACAGTGTCTGTGAAGGCGACATACTTTTTTTCATTTTTGTCGGGTTTACCAAGGGTAAACCCTACATTAGTATCACTCTTCAGTTTTTCTTTTTTCTTCTGCACATGTGTAGTTTTGATCTCCTGCCCGGAGACTGTTCTCATTTGATGCCCCTTACAGCATTCATGCCCCTAACAGCATTCATATACACATTTGCAATGCACGGTAGCTTGTGCATTGAATGTGATAATTGGGACATTATCGCAGTAAATTTTATCTTTCCAATTTCTATTGAATTTGCCTTTCCAATTTATTTTATCCGGTATCATATTTGTTACGGCGGCAAAGGTAGTCATTTGGCACGGACTCCATGGAAGTTTTGTTGTAAGATCACAGAGCCAAGGTGGTGTTCACTTTAGATAGGGAATGGTCCTCAACACGTTTTTGATACACACAGCTGGTGGGGCTAATTTTTGCCAAATTGACTATTTCTTTTAGTCTACATACTTGGTGATAATAATCTAATAGTGTAAAGAATCGATCAGATAAAGAATAAATCGAGGCCCACAGATAAACACGACGAGACTTACAGTGGTTCAGACCTGCCGCATTGGCTTATTTAGCATTTTTCGGTGCATTTGCAGTCGACATTTTCTCTTGTTGCAAATTTATGACACCTTCAACCAAAATCATATTTAGACTGACTATTTCAAAATTATTTGTTGTTTAAAATAGCTAAAATTGGTTTTGGTTAAAGGTGTCCTATTTTTGTAACAAAAGAAAATCTGCACCGAATAAGCTTTAATAGTGCATAAAAATAAGAAAATAAGCCAATGTACCAACTTTGGTGCGCCATAAATCCGTTTTCGTGCATCTGCAGCCCTTCATTATTTCGTGTCTTATAATTCAGCACGTATAGGCTGAACAAAATGATCCATTTCATATCCTTTTGATAAAAGTGAAAGTTTGGCCCTACACACCGAACAGCTTGAGGACGATTTTCTCCCTTAAATGATCACAAATATGGGACTAATAAACCTTTCTGATGCAAGTAAACCCGACATCAGTACTTTAAGTACTTTGATTATAAATGCATGAATACCCAGAAAAACTAACCTGTAATATCCGACATCGTACTCCTGTCTGGCAATCGATGGGTTTTTGTTTTGGATGCAAAACTAGTACCAAACGCCGCTTTGTCACCATCTTTGGAACCATTAGTATATATAGCCTGATGTGAATTCTTTCTGATACAGACGTTGGTTTGTGTCAGCATTTTTAACTTTCGTCAGTGTAATATTGACTTGCGGTTTGGCTAATTGCCAAGGTGGAGATGGTAAAAGTTTGTTAGGTAAAATCTCATCAAGACTAATACCGGCTGCAACAATGTGTGGTTTTATACGAATTCCAAGAGGTGGAATAAGAGTCGGTTTCTTTGTATATAAATCTACCTTCTGACGTGCCACAATGATCAACAGCAAGCTCCCAGTATGTGTGAGCCCGTTTCCGGATCCGGCGGCACAAGCCGTGGATGCCCTAGCCGTCCCGTGGTTCGGGATGTGCGCCTGTGTGTATCACCGGACCAATCTAGTTTCCATGCTTCTGAACAAGCGCAGGAACGAGGATTGTCAACTCATTCTAAACTCTCCGTTCTCGCAGAGAAAATCGTGATTCCGCAGTCTCATGGATCTAATGGTGGACAACCCACGTATATTTCGGGACCATCCATAGTGCGAGAGAGCAAGAATTATCGCGTTCTCGCTATGTCGCAATCTCGGGTTTTCGCTCCCTCGAATTCTCGACCTCCTGCATTATCGCTCCTTCGGATTCTTGCTCTCTCGCATTCCTACTTCCCCGAATTCTCGCTCTGTTGTATTCTCTCATCCTCGCTTTCTCGTTCCATCGCGATCTCGCCCTATCAATTCAAAAGATGTTTAATGCGAGAACGCGAGGGAGTGAGACTACAAGGAGAATTCTCGCGTTGGCGGCTATGTCGTCTCGCACTCTGACCTCTGTCGAATTTTCTTATTCTCGCTTCTTCTCATTCTAGCTCAGTTGGGTCCAGACCACTATTAAAATTTACATTGGCGGCAATGTTAAAAACTGTTAACGTAATTGCATCTCCTCGATTAATTAATTAAGTCTCGACTTCCATGTTTCGGCCAGAAGTACTTTAATTCAAGTACTACAACCGGACAGACTTCTTGACGGGGGTCGCCCATTGAAATTTTGAGTTATGCGCGCTCTACAAATGACGTCATAATTTTGGCTTTTTTCTCTGCTTTCAGAAAGCGGTGCACAGGCACCCAAATAGTCCCTCTTGGCAACTCCTTATTAGGCCTTGAGTTAAAATCAAACTCACAGCGGAACCAAACACATACCATACTCCAATCACCCACCACTGACCTTCAATTATTCCTCGCAACAGAGACTGGAAAAAATATTGAAAACAATTCACCTCTCTGGCAGAGGTTGCCTAAAGGGGGTTAACGGATCGGCACTATTTTTAATAGTGGTCTGGTACCAGTTGCCTTCTCGTGCTTCTTATTGAACGCAGGTGGCTATATCGTCTTCCATAGTATAAAGTTACAGGCCTTTATTATATGTGCCACATACATCACAGTATGGGGATATGTAGTACGAGCTACATATGTTATCATGTATTTGCATACATCAGCTCGGAT
Source organism: Hanleya hanleyi (assembly GCA_036873755.1). Classification (NCBI taxonomy): domain Eukaryota; kingdom Metazoa; phylum Mollusca; class Polyplacophora; order Lepidopleurida; family Hanleyidae; genus Hanleya; species Hanleya hanleyi. Next base: position 23,888 of record JAVTVY010005752.1, read on the forward strand.
AAATATACGTTTATTGCGCAATAAGAACACACCAGTATCTAACATATCTCTAAGAAATGACAACAATGCTGGCCAGTCGAAAACGCCAGAGTCTATGAATCTCAATTAAAAAGCAGTGTCGGACACAGCCGAGATATTAGTTAGACAACAAGCATGTAAGATTTTTATATAAGGTATCTTACTCGTTCAGTAGGCCAATACCATATGTTTATCATTAGATGTTAAGTATATGTACATCCACCTCTTCTATTTCCGAAAATTAAACTGAGAGCTTGAAACTGGTGGACAGCACACGAATTATAAGTTCCCTACGTGCAAGCATAGTGCTGATATGTGATAGCTCGTATATCAACCTGATGGTATTCTCTTTTATGTGTAAACTATGAATTAGAATTACCATTAATAAGACATACCTTTTTGCTTATATACTGGAACATTTTTCCCGCAGGGCCGATCCTTTCTGACCGAGATATTGTAAATATACTACGCGGGATATCGCGATCATATTTTATCACCTCCCATATGGCGTTTTCTCATCATGTTTCGGTAGGTCTCTTGTTTGTCGGCAATTTGCATGCACTTGGTCATATAATGATCATTCCTTCAAAATAGCAACCGGTAGAGTAGAGATAGGAAGTCGTGAGCAAAGGGCATTATGTTTTACAAGACAGAACAATACATGTCTGGATTATACAGACGTGGTATTATAAGTGGATAGCTGTTTAACCATGGTAAATTTGTGAATTCCTACAAACGTACGACACTAAATGTCAGCAAACTACAAGGAAATTCAATAATATCAGCTGAATTGTTATCATCAGGAGTTATGCTTTTGTTATTGCAAACACTTCGAAGACTGATGCCTCCCGTGAAGAAAATACGTAGAAGTGACGAAACAGTAGTGAAACTAGAAATAGAACGAACAAGCTGAGTAGCTAGCAGGTCCTCCGCCAAGTAGCCTGTTTGAGAGCATACAGCATATACGCTTCCAATATCTCCTTAAATATAACTTGGAAAGTTGATATGTGTATGTGGAAAGAGACGTTCATCTGGAATTGTTGAGACAATTTGAGGAGGTTTGGGAAGCAGTAATGGGTAGTGTAACACTGGAATGTAAGTCTGTAGTTGTATATGGATTTGTGGATGGTGAGGTTTATAAATCGATGAGTGGAATAGATCAAGATATCGCGTTCACAACACAGATGGGTACAATATGGGTGAGTGAAATCCAACATGGTCAATGGCAGCCATCTTGGATTACATACTACCTCAATGAAAATCAATACCAATCGCTGTCTAAGTGATGTGAAGCACCGTCTCGAGTTTGAAGTTGAATGGTCAAATTGTTGTCGAGATATCACGTTCACAAGATCCGAGACGGATGGAATCCAATATCGTCAATGGCAGCCATCTTGGATTATGTACCTCAGTAAAAATCAATACCAATGGCCGTCTAATTGATGTGAAGCACATTCTCAAGTTTGAAGTCGATTGGTCGAACTGTTCTCGAGATATCGCGTTCACAAGATGTGGGATGGACAGAATCCAATATGGTCGATGGCAGCCATCTTGGATTATGTACCTCAGTGAAAACCAATACCAATGGCCGTCTAACTGATGTGAAAAACCTTCCCAAGTTTGAAGTCGATTGGTTGATTTGTTTTTGAGATATCGTGTTAACAAGATGTGGAATGGAGTGAATCCAATATGGTCTATGGCAGCCATATTGGATTACGTATCTCAGTGAAAATCAAAACCAATGGCCGTTTAACTGATGCGAAGCATATTATCAAGTTTGAAGTGGATTGGTCAAACTGTTGTCGAGATATCGCGTTCACAAGATGTGGGATGGACAGAATCCAATATGGTCAATGGCAGCCGTCTAACTGATGTGAAAAACCTTCCCAAGTTTGAAGTCGATTGATTGATTTGTTTTTGAGATATCGTGTTAACAAGATGTGGAACGGAGTGAATCCAATATGGTCTATGGCAGCCATATTGGATTACGTATCTCAGTGAAAATCAAAACCAATGGCCGTTTAACTGATGCGAAGCATATTATCAAGTTTGAAGTGGATTGGTCAAACTGTTGTCGAGATATCGCGTTCACAAGATGTGGGATGGACAGAATCCAATATGGTCAATGGCAGCCATCTTGGATTACGTACCTCAGTGAAAATCAATACCAATGGCCGTCTAACTGATGTGAAGCACCTTCTCAAGTTTGAAGTCAATCGGTCGAATTGTTCTTGAGATATCGCGTTCACAAGATGTGGGACGAACATAATCCAATATGGTCGATGGCGGCCATCTTGGATTACGTACTTCAGTGAAAATCAATACCAATGGCCGTCTAACTGATGTGAAGCACCTTCTCAAGTTTGAAGTCAATCGGTCGAATTGTTCTTGAGATATCGTGTTCACAAGATGTGGGACGGACAGAATCCAATATGGTCGATGGCGGCCATCTTGGATTACGTACCTCAGTGAAAATCAATACCAATGGCCGTCTAACTGATGTGAAGCACCTTCTCAAGTTTGAAGTCGATTGATCGAATTGTTCTCAAGATATCGCGTTCACAAGATGTGGGACGGACGGACGGACGGAAGGACGGACGGAAGGACGGACGGCTAGCATTTCCAAGTCCTCCCACCACTTCGTGGCGGAGGACAAAAATCTCCAATATAAGGATTCCGGTCAGCCTTGAAGTACGCATATGGCAGAGATTTCTTGAAGTTTCCGAAAGTTTTGTTAAATAATAAAGAGTAAACTAAATTTAAAATTGAAACCTCACCTGTTAGTTTGATGATTTTTTTCGATGGCCACAAGTTTTGAAGGCACTTAAATATACTGAAATGCAATATAAATATCTTGCTTTAGTCAATAACTATGACATGGGCAAATCAAATCATGCTATCACTCCTTGTGTGAATCATCATACATCTAAATTGCGGTAGGGAAGGCAGACATTTGTCAAAGTTGCTGGATTACTTTGTTGTATAGGATAGCAAGCGCCAGACCGCCATGATGGGCCAGAAAAAAAAACTTACTGTTTTAATATTGTTAAGGAATGAGAAGAGAACACCCGTTTATTCCATTGCAAAACATGCACACAATCATAAAATCCATTGCGCATATTAAGCAGGAAATTTAATTTATATTATCTGATAGATCTTATACATGCATAACTGTTCATTTGTATGAATATGAACAAAATATATAAACGACATTGACACTTCTAATGATGGCCTCCAAATACTTGTACACTTACTTACCAATTTTACTCAAATTTTAGAGACCGAGATAGAGAATCTGGATGGAATTGCTCAATCAGTAGATTAGGAGACTAAACAGCATTCCAGACACATACAGGATTTCATTATTTCACAGAGACATTGCTGTTGAGTAAAAGAAAAGAAATATATACACAAAAATATGATCCATCTATACAATTGATGTGCGAGCTGCATCCATGCAAATGGCACATGCAATTAGCTCATTGTTTGTATTCTTATATACATCATCGGGATAAACTTCACTGGTAAACTGTACATTGGTCATTGTTGCAATTAAAATTCAAGTGTCCGGTCCGCCATTCAATATTCAGCCATCGTCCATGATCCAAATACCTAAACACTCCTCATAGTCAATAATCCGCGCCATGCCACAGTGGGAATGAATTCAGGTCACACAACGGAATTTTCTGTTCATACAGAAACAACTGATTATCCATGTAATTATAACAATATGATACTTCGTAAGATATTAATCAACAGGTGAATTAATGTAATCAATCCAATGAATTGTGTGGATTTCATGGTAAATATTTACCCACTTGTCATACTGCTATGGCATTACAAAGCATATATAACACTCTCAGACTCTGTAGAATATGTGATACATGTACCTACCCGCATCCAATCTTCAATGACGACAGAGGAAATCTTTACCTTAGGGTAGCAGTTCTATTCAGAGGTCTTTAGCTTGAAAATTTTACGCAATCATTTTGGAAACAATTGTAATACTGCCGAGATATGACACCAATCCCACACTGTGACAGATGTACCACAAATAAGTCGGTAAGAGCACGGTCTAGACATTTAATACATACGACATATAACACTTGATATCACAGAGGTTAGAGGCTATGGGTCTCAATGGAAATTACAAAATAGTGCCGGGCACAGGGGGCCGAGATATTAGATAACAGGCATATAAGGTATCTGCTTAATAATCTTTCTAGTTCAGTAGACCACTTTCGCATGTTTATAACTAGATATCAAGTATTTTTACAACGACCACAAACTTGATATCACAGAGTAAAATTTTAGAGAATTCCAGTTACAATGGCTGCTTGACAGTTTTGTCAAAGACCAATACTTGTGTAGCATATATCCAACAGTCAAGTTATTATGTAGTCCTCCATACAGTTTCATAGGTGAATAAAACGAATCAACTTTCTTGGCACACATGTAACATAACAGACTTTAGTAAAATATATAAAATTATATGGCCATGTGCTAAATGCGATAATTCACTTCTTAATGTAAATCTTTCAGCATTTAGTACACCGTGTTGATATACAAGCCTTAAGTAACACCACCAAAACTGCCCGACTCAGTCCAAAGAAAAGGCAGAGAATCTCATTCTGCTCGTGTGCGATCACTGGGCAAGACGTGTTAGACATATACATTTAACACTAATCCCCAGGAGTTTAAAAAAATCGTCGTCATATTTACCTGAAAATGAAACATTTTATTCAACTGTCAAAAAAAACAATAGACTCGCCGGCGGAGTAAAGAGGAGTACATCATTCCGCCGGAAGTAAAAAGTCCATGACCTATCTGAAAAATGAAATTCGACGGAGGTATTTCTTTATCGCCAATAGATATCGCTTTATGCATTATTAAATATTTGCTACAGGGTTTGTTCTTTGTTTACCATTACATCCAATGATATTTTCATCTTCCCTACTGCGGCGGAGGAATGTTGGTCACTTCTGCCTTTGTTGCTAAAACAAAACGAAGGTTGTAGTCCTGCTAAGTATGATACATTTAGAAATATCACATATGTATTTACCTAATAGGACGTGGAACGTGGAAATGAATGAAGTTGAAATATTAAAGAGTGGTCACGTTACATGCCTCTAATCCGTCACTCAATATTCAGTAGTCTTCCATTGAGGAATTCCCGCGATCATAATTTAAAGACCTATTTCGTATAACAGCATTAGCACCAAATAAAGAAATGATCGTATACATCAACATAGGCTAGTTTCCTGCAAGAGAGAACCGGGCAACAGTATTCTCTCTTGCAGGAAACTATCCTATGTTTATTTATACGGTTTCCTAAATTCACTAAAATGTATGATGATATATTTTCTCTCTGTCGACAACCATCAATGAAAATATGATTAAATTCCAAGGAAGCTGCTTCTGGACAAAATCATGAGTACTCAACATTGAAATAAGGGAAACGCCGACACAACTAGATGTAACACGGCTGACTTGAGGAATTATTTGTAATCGAACGTTTTACCACGCAGACAAGTTTGCAATGAGAAAACAATTCTGAATGTTTGTAAATCGATGTGAAATATATTTCATATCGATTTGGAAGACGTATAGAATCCAAAATGATTGAATTGCTTTGATAACAGATTAAAGTGTTGATAATTAAATCGGTCTTATGGACAATACAGCAGAACATTGGACTGCAGCTCAACAACCGCTATCATCAACACATTTACCGTCAACGAGTTGTTATTGCACTCACGTTTGATTGAGCTATTCGTTTTACGCCTGGAGCAGGCCGCTGACAAGGATACCGCATCGTTTTGGTATTTGTTTGTTTGTATTGTCTGACATTTAATGTCTAATAGGCCAATGCATTAGAAAAGCGTCCATCATCAACACAAACGTCATCAACGTTCCATCAATTACACAAACAGCTCATTAGTTTCACATTTGCTGGAACGCATAACAATGGAAACATTAATGGAGTTTTATGTAATCGTGAAGCGTTATACAGACGAACTTCTCGCTGCGGATAATCGCTATATAAATGACGCATCTAATGATATATATACCCATCTTCACTGGATTCGAAGGAAACTACAGATAACCATAACGGCACATCATATTTAGACCTATATCTCTACAAAAATGAAGCCGGCCTTCTCTCTCGTCAACTTTACGACAGAAGAGATGATAACAATTTCGACATCGTAAACTATCTCTTTCTGGACAGCAACATTCCAGTGGGACCTGCATATGGCGTATACATATCTCGCCTAGTAGCAATTGCTAGATCCTGTGTTGAATGTAACCATCTTAATCAACGTTACAAAACAGTTTTTCAGAAACCAGCAAGTGCATCCGCCCAAAGTTTCTCAAATTTGGCGATACATATCGCATGCTAATAACAAAATACAAGCCTACCGTACAAGATCTGTGGCGTTACGTTTCGTGTCTGGAGGCTGGAGGCTGTATGAACTAATTTACCTCAAGACTCTCATGATATTCATATGAACAGACACAATGAAAGCTTGACTGAGATACATCGTTCTCTAGATAACGACTTTAAAAGAAAATCATACGGATTTTTTAGCGATATGGATTTGATATTTTTGGAACACCATAAGATCTTGCCGGCACCTTTGGAATCTGTTGACCGTTTCTCTCTTGCAGGAAACTAGCCGATGTTTATGTATACTAGAATGTTCTTTAATTTTTTTATTTGGTGCTAATGCTGTTATATGAAATAGGTCTTTGGATTATGGACGCGGAGCTTCTTTAATGGATGACGGCTGAACAATAAATGACGGACCAGATGCTTGTAATTTCGAGTTTCCTTTCGCTTCTTGGATTTTGCTTAAACCAGAAAGAAACAGCCAAACAATCTCAACTGAAAGGGCTTATATTCTCAGAAATGAGGCAGAAGTTTCTTTATGTAAGTTTGGTTATATAATAAAGAAGTTAGTAATTTCAGACACTTAGCTTGAGCAAGTCAAGTGGGAATTTACGGAAGTATGAAAACGGCCCATACTTCATCAAAGGATCACGATAAAAATGCATAGTAAATGTCCGATGGCAATGATGCGTTTAGACACAGGGCTATAAACCTGTAAAAACTATGGACAATATAACCTTAGGTGATGTACCGACCATGAAGGAAACATCACCAACCTTGGGTAATTTACGTTACCAAGCCTCATATCTGCACTGTCAGAAAGATTGAGTATAGGCGTAACGTACCCAAAATATTTTGGTCAAAATGACCCAAACAGTTTGGGTCAAAATGGAAAAAGTTTGGGTTCGTCAAGGCTGTACAGAAAAATATCTGGTCAATTTGGCTCACTGTGACAGTGTGACTTTCACTGGGAAGCTCTTGTCCAGGGAGATTTCAGTCTCAATACGACCATTCTGGTATGACTCAGGTTAATAGCTCCAAGGCCAAAATACGAATTCAAATAACCAAAGAAGCGGCCAATATTTTTTCTCGTAAGCCAAATCCGCATCATCGAAAGGTATTCTTTCGTCCAAATTATTCCCGGTCGTTTCCACATTGTGCACATTCAACCATCATAGTATGCTACATGTTCACTAGACTGAACCCAGTGAAATCGGACCCAATATTCTGAGTTTCAGGTGGATGGATTAAGTTTCACCAATGTACGAGCATACGAGATTTGATCCGCTGTCAAGACCAACAGCAGATCGGCATCGTTCGGTTTAGATATTTATGCATGGCGGAGGTTTACTGCAAGACGATGGTGATCTCAAATTCGCTTATTTTCAATGTTGAAGCGAGCGCAGTCTCAAATGTACTACAGAGTTTCCACTGGAGTATTTGAAGCTTTATTTTTCAAAATGTCACATATAATAGCTCATGTATATTGCAGATAGGGGACTGTGAAGTTAGGCTACACAGATGGCGAAGCGTTCGAGTTGAATTCCCAGGTACGCAGCCGGTGGTACACAAAATCAGGATGCTTTTCGATCAAACACTAAGCGATGCAGCCGAGATTTAATATCTAGTCACATATGCCGAAGGTGGGATAGCTTCGAGTTATTAAGAAGATACATTTGCTGATGAGGCTGACTCTTCACGACTTTTTAGATAATCATATTGGGATAATTTTGAGCCTATTTAGATATAACCCACCCCCCGAGTCGAAGATCATGTGTAAGTTCAAGATGGCGATCATGTACGATATCAAAAAAGTGATGGTTTCGTAATTTTTCTTCAAAGTTCCTGTTTTCCTCTCAGGAAAATTGAGTAAAATCTATTTTATCTCATATCAGACTGTTATTTACTAATTTATCATGCAGGTTTTGCAAAGAAAACACATAAATAAAATAATTGGAAAAATCTGACCGAAAAACCACCAAAAAATGCCTGTTTTGAAGATGACGTTCCTGTGACGTCATCAAATCGGCCATCTTGGATTTTTTTACAGTTTTTGACCCAAGGGTACAGTGTGGTAAGTTTCAGTTCCCTAACTAGAATATTTAGGGGGGGGGGGGGAAGGTGGCGAAACGGCCCACCAGACCTGGACAGGTCCAAAAAAAACCATGCCAGATAGGGTTAAGCAGATCTACTCATTCACCCTGCTATCTGCGATCACGGAAAATTCAAACGCAGTCATGGTCGATCCAGATATGATAATTTTATCTCTGCAAACCATCTATGCATAGATTATTAATTAACACGAAAGCTTGATATAAAGAAATGTCAGAAAGCTACAGTATCAAGACAAGGCACACTACGACACAGCTGAATGTGTTCAGACTGGCAAATTGTGTATCAGCCATATCGTATATTTATGGCGTTTCCACTCTTCAATGTAATTGTCCGATGATAAAACATCTCTGACGGTGATTTTTTTCAGGTTGATTCGAATCATATACTGAATACAAAAACAAAAGCTGCTCAAAAGTTTATTACATCATTACATTTCGTATTATGTCTTTTTACATCTATAGAGTTTTTGAGTCATTAAACTTTCCGAAGAACTCAACATGGTGGGTCAATATGTTGCCTTCGGTTTCTGGTTATAACGATCTGGTTCTGTTTTCTGGTTCTAACATCATCATGTCTCGCTGACATCATTGGAATACTGTCGACCTATTCTCTCTTGAAGGAAACCATTTTGCGATTTTATTATTTGTATTTCATACACATTTGGAATTAGTGGTAACTGTCATACGAAATAGGTCTTTCGATTATTGACTGCGAAATTCTTTTATGAACGACGGCTGAATATTGATTATCCCATCTGACGCTTGCTGTTGACCTTTGACCGCGGTCACTTCAACACATTATTACCTCACTCTATACAACCCGTCTACCACACGCCGAGTCCTGACCAGCTCACCCTGCGATACTTTTAGAGCACAGAGACGACTGTTAATATGGAAATATCACACATACACGTTCTTCTCTAAAACAGTCATTCTTAAAATAGACTGGATAAACATTCTGCTTTTTATGTTATGATAAACTATAGTCATTTAGAAGTCGACGTATATACGATGCAATTTTATGGATAACGACTTCTTTTATTGCTGTATGGATATTGACTCATTTCTTGCTACAGCAATAAAGAGGTCATTATTCCTTGAAATTCTGCGTTATGTATTCTGCATTTTATGAACAACTCAAAGAATATTATAACATATAAGCATGAACAAATACAATGAATATCTTACTATAAGTTTAGTAAACATATCTCTTTGTTTATTGTTTGTCTGTTCGGGCAACAAGGCTACAGTGTTTCACACGAAAGGACATGAAACGTCTGCAGGACATTGTTTGGGTCACCTCGGTTAACCTAAAGGAAAAACAACAAGTTCAAAAAGGTAATCTCTCGTTCATTGGGGGCTGTGTTTTTTGTCCAAAAAAATAGCCATCAAACTTTGTCCGGATAGCTATGGGGTTGGAGAAATTGACAAAAATAAAATTCAATCAGGATTCTTAACGCCCATAGTGGTGGACAACGTAAGATGTTCATGTAAGTACCGTGAAATGTGTGGCTCTATCTGTCGTCATCAAAATGTGATTAGTAAAGTATTAAATGAGGAGACTCGTGAGGGAGTCAAAAGGTTCAAAGCGTGACTGAGATACATACTCTGGAAAAGGACCTGGCAGTTCATATGGATAAAGAATAATGGTCAGTGATGAGGATTTCATATAACCAATATCATCATGACATCAATCAAAACTGTTCAGTGCTTCTCCCTTGAAAGAAACCATCATGTGATTTTATTATTTTAGTTCATACACATTGATAATGGGTGCCAACTCTCATACGAAATGGACGTTCGTTTATGGACGACGTCAGAATATTGAATACAGGATCTGACGACTGCGATTTAACCCTATCTGGCCTGGGATTTTTGGGACCTGTCCAAACCCGGGAGGAGCCATTTCGTCCCCCCCCTTAACATTGTTCTTACCCGTTGAGCTTGGGAGCTGAAACATACCACACTATATCCTTGTGTCAACCTCTATCAGAAAATGTAAAAAAACAATCCGAGATGGCCGCTTTTATGACGTCACAGTGACGTCATCTTCAAAACAGGCATTATTTGTCGATTTTTGGGTCAGATTTTTCGATTTTTTTTGTTTATGTGTTCCCGTTGCAAAAACTACATGACATGAGCAGTGTGACTAACGTCACAGGACCTACGAAGTACAGTAGGCATTAGGACTCGAACGCGAAGTGAACTCTTGGAAATCCCCACCCCCAGTTGAAATCCTGCCTATATTAAGATGGGCATCGCCCAAGTCAGAATCGCCAGTTATTTTCATCAAAAATCACCAGAAATTTTCATCAAAAGTAGGTCAGCTCAGAACTTGTTGGTAACAGTCTCCTAATGCGCCTTCATTCCAAAATAAATAACGATCGCCGATTTAATTTTACATTTTTTTAATTAAAGGAAACAGATTGAATAATATAGGTTCACTAGATTTCAAGCTTTACGTGTGAAAATACATCTACATCTCTTTAGTGGTTTTCAGTGCCCTTGTCCAGGATCAAAACAACTTTTTGAATCACATTATTTTCCCAACAATACACCAATTTTTTATATATAGTACTATAGTATAGAAAGGTAGCATTTATGTAGTTTACGGTAATTCAACTCAAGACCAACACCGTCTATGCACAAGATAATAATGATTCTGTGTGATTCTCCTGAGCATAACCGGTACAAAGACGAATAAATAGCGTCTCTACATCACGTTATCTAGATATATGAGACAACACATTTTGGGCATCGGCAATCTGATGAATGTACTATTCCGGTTTCCTTGATTCACATTATATTCTATGGCAGTTGATCGGTGATTTTCTTCATTGATAAACGTTAAACCACCTCAGCTTCGTTGTGCAAACAGCGCTGAATTTTTGAGGGTATATGCAGTAGGGTATTTTTAGCCGGTCAGTAACTGATAGGCCTACTCATTAAATGCGATAAAACGCTGGAGCAAAACGGACCACAGTTTTCTTGGCAATGATGACATGTTTGGATGTGAAATAGGATACACGTTAGGCTACAGCTTACATACATGTATATCTATAACAATATACTGAAGTGTTAATTATAAATCTAATTTTAATCAGAATTATTTCAGATCAGAACTAGCTGGTAACAATGCCCTAATGCTCGTTCATGCCAAAAATCAAGGTTATAATGTCAACGGATCTCCTTATTTTGCCGACGAAAGGATTCGGATGGACTGACTGACTCACTCATTACCGGACAATTTGCGATCTGTAGCCTACTTCGTAGGAATAAATTAGTAAATATGTAATATAAAATAGATTTTGCCCAAGTTTCCCCGAAGAAAAGCAGTAATTCTGAAGAAAAATGTCGAAAATGTCACTTTTCTGGTCCCCCACATGGCCGCCATCTTGAATTTACACATTAAGCTCTACTCGGGGGGTTATGCAAATAACCTTTTTTGTTGATCCGGACGGGGGACACCCCCCTCCCCGCCCCCCCCCCCCCAGGCCAGGTAGGGCTAACACACAATGGAGCCAGAAAACTGACATGTACATTCACCTGTGCTACTGTCGCCAATGAAAGTGGTCTGAGATGGTATTTGAGGTAAATTGCAGAAGGCATGGAAGCGGCAAAAAGGTCGAATCCCCGTCTAAAGGATTTTACGCCAGTATATATGAATGTCGAGGGTATTTATCATCTGGAACCGGTTTGCTAATGTTCTTGTAGTATGGAAATGAGAACCGTTAGTTTGATAATGGTATCTATCACAGAATTTCAGATTTCCACTAGATTATTCTCAGCTGCACTGCAATTCGAAATAATTCCTCTCGTTTTTGGAATATTCACTGGTCGCAAATTCAAATTTCGGGCAATTATGGACGCCACCCTAGCCCAAGAATGCGAAAAGTCCACAAGATTTACGTGGAAAAATCCCAAGAAACATCTCCGATTCAGGAAGCAAAATATGCATGCCCTTAATACCAAGATTTATTGTAAAGAATGCCAAAATATGAGTCCCGTTGTTGACAGTATTTTTCATATTAATACAAACTTACAATCCTTTAGCTTGTAGTTCAACCTATATATCATGGTTTTATTGAAATAGCATGCCTCGCTAATGGAAAATGTGCCAAAGTTTGATACATTAAAGGCTTTTATTGCTGATGACTAACATACGGAAGGCTATTTGCCTGTCATTGTAATGAGAAATATGGCCATTACATGTAAACTATAGTTTGTTGCTGCTATCTAGGAACTCTCACGTCTCTGTTATATAATAAGATTCAGATGCAAGCTTGAGATCTGATATGCAGTAGCTAACCGTCGCCCATGAAAAACATTGCTAGTTCATGATATATGTCATAAAGATCCAAGCAGATAGAAATCAATGATCTACCATCAGCACTTAGTGGTCAGGATTCGACGTCAGGGACTCCAAATAAGTTTAGGGAACGGGGAAGTTGAAAAATAGTAGCTCCCCTCCTTGCTTCCTATGTGCCACGTAGGGGTCATCCAAAAGTGTTGATAAGTTCTGGGTTTGATCAACTGGCTTCAGTTTATTATCATTTTGTTGATTACAAGCGTCTGGCCCGTCATTCATAATTCAGCCGTCGTCCATTAAAGAATATCCGCATTCATAATGCAAAACCTATTGCAAATTCCATATAACAGTATTAGCACCAAATTCAAAAAGACAAACATAGTATATTAAACATAGGCTAGTTCCTGCAAGAGAGAAGCGGTCAATAGTTTTCAATGATGCCGGCAAGACATCATGATGTTCCAAAAATATCAAATCCGTATCGTTATCAATATTCTTAGTCCATAATATTCGTTGTAAAGTCGTCATGTAAGAATGATGTATCTCAGTCACGCTTTGATTATGCCTGTTCATATGAGCACCACGAGGATCTTGAAGTACATGGGTTCATATGGCCCCTAGCCCCGGGTTAATCGGAATTATACACCAATTACGAAACGTGACGCCATAGATCTTGCACGCTACGCTCGTACTTTGCTATCAGCATACGATGTGTATCTCAATTTGAGAAACCTTGAGTGGAGGCGCTTGGTGCTACAGCCCTGTTTTATAAGTTTCTGCAACAATGATTTGTGACGTTGATTAAAATAGTCACATTTAACACAGTATCTAGCAAATGCTACTAGGCGAGATATGTATACGCCATATGCAGGCCCCACTGGAATATTACTGTCCAGGAAGGGATAGTTTACGATGTCGAAATTGTAATCATCTCTTTTGTCATAAAATCAACGAGAGAGAAGGCCCAGTTCATTTTTTAGAGATATAGGTCCATACATGACTTGCAGGTGGGGCTGTCTGTAATTTCCTTCAAATCCAGTGAAGGTGCATATATATCCTTCACTGCATCATTTATATAGCGATTATCCACAGAGAGAAGATCGTCTATATAGCGTTTGGTGAATGAGAAGGAACGGGTTTTGAATGGATCGGTTTTTCAAAGCGCCTGCATATAGTCATATTCATAAGAGAACAGATATGGGTCAGCCAACAGGGGTGCACAATTAGTACCCATTGGAATACCTATATGCTGTTGATATATTGTGTTGCCAATTTTCACATAGATATTTTTAATGAGAAATTCAAGCAACTCTATAAACAAAGAAACATCCCATGAATGATACCTCTTGTATTTAGTAGAGCTAAAGAATGCTTTATGGCTTCCTACATTAATATATCTACGAT
>JAVTVY010005753.1:0-39197 GCA_036873755.1 Hanleya hanleyi
CAACCGGCCGCGATCTTCGGGGGTATGAGCTTTTAAGTCTACGAACAGGTAACCATACGGACGACTTATCGCGCCTTGAAACGCCTGTGTGAAATGGTCGATGTTCTGAGGATAAATTCGACTACCAAACACACGGATTTGTTCTCTGTCGATGGAATTGGAGAACAACACAAAGTATTGGCAGTTCAAGGCAATATCTTTGGACGCCTTTCCTTGAGGAAAAAGATTCTGGTTCAAATAGATGACGGGCAGGTTGGCATGATGGGACCCTTTGGTGAATAGGTTCGCGATTTTCGAATTGTCCTTGGCCGCACTCATCAGATCATCTAGCACCACCACGTTGGTCTGCTCGGTCTCGAAGAAATACGGTTGATCGATATCGTGAGGAATTCTTGGGACGAAGCTCACATTCTGTAATCGCGTAGTTTCGTAGGTGGGCTGCCATTGGCTGTAGCACCATACAACGCGTGTCGGAGTCGGGGTTGTCACACATTCCTCTAAGAACTTCATCACCCAGGACGTCTTTCCACATCCCGTAGGGCCGCTCACCGTTATCGTATAGGGATGCTCTACTCCACTTGGTGGACCTATAGCGGGGCTCGGTTGTGTTTGCACTGAATGTGTCCGAGCATACTATCGCGACGGTAGAAGGCTCTCTGACGTAACGTACACGTTGATTAGTCGACCAATACATATGGACTGATGAGGGACACTTGTTAATCCCTATATGTACAGACACCCCCACGGCGACCACGGCGACCACGACCACCACCACCACCACCACACACCGCTACTACCACCACCCCCACACACCACCACCACCCCCCCCACACACACACACACACGCACACATACCACCACCACCACCACCACCACCACCACCACCGGGCGTTGCGCACACCTCACGGGCCATTTAGACCACGGATGGTCCATCTCTACCCCCAAAACCTTCCTTTACACCCCCAAAGTGCCCACTTTCGCTACTACTCCTACTGCTGAAGTCATCAATGACGTCACAGATGACGTGGACATCCCTGAAGGCGTGGTCTGCACACCGAGGGCTTCATCATAGACTCGTAATAATAACATCGTACATCACTGGGGTCTTTTGCAGGGTGCTTATTGCTGGACCGTCACGTGACATTTGACCCGGATGTGACCCGTGACCCGAATGTCACGTAATCGGATGTGGCGTCACAGTGACGTCAATCTGATAAGTAGTAAACGGGAAATTTGGGGTTTCTAGCGACGGCTCCATGGGGTCTAATGTAGGGGCAGATAATTCTTTCTGGGCCGTCACGTGACTGGAAGTGACCTTTGACTCGGATATCACGTGGCCGGATGTGACGTCAATTTGATAAATAGTAAAAGGGGAAATTGACCGCCATTGAAGGGCAGATAACTCTGTTGAACAATTCCTGGTTATCTCCCCTGATTCGTACCGGAAGTGACCTTTGACCCCTGAGCACCATTTGTATCCGAAATTGTGCGCATGCGCAGGGATCAAAGGCCACTTCCGATACGAATCAGGGGAGATAACCAGAAATTGTTCACAGTTATCTGCCCTTCAATGGCGGTCAATTTGCCCTTTATATACTACTCTGCTCAAATGCATCTCAAAATTATCACTACCATTCTCTGAGAGAAGGCAACAAAACCGTGTTTTGGTAACATTTCATTTTTTTCTCCCACCCTCATCTCAGAAAAGCTAGCATTACCTTGTTTTAGTAACTTTCGTGCTGACTGCTCGACATGCTTGTCAAAATTTCTATTACTCTTCTCTGAGAAAAGGTAACAAAGTCGTGGTTTGATAACTTTTCATTTTTTCTCCCACTCTCGTCTGAGAAAAGGTAACATTACTTTGTTTCATTAACTTTCCCCGTAACAACTCGACATACTTCTCACAATTTCCATTACCCTTCTCTGAGAAAAGGTAACAAAGCGGCGTTTTGGTGATTTTTCATTTTTTTCTCCCACCCTCGTCTGAGACTTGTTTTAGTAACTTTCTCTCTAACAGCTCGACATGTATCTCAAAATTTCCACCACCCGTCTCTGAGAAAAGGTAACAAAGCTGTGTTTTGGTAAATCTTCATGTGTTCTCCCTACCTCGTCTCAGGAAAGCAATACGATGTTTTACCAACTTTCGCTCAAACTGATAGAAATGCATCTCAAAATTTACAATATCCTTATCTGCGAAAAGGTAACAAGCCGTGTTTTGTAACTTTTCATTTTTTCTACCACTCCCGTCTCAGAAATGTTAATAATACCGTTTCAGTAACTTTTCATTACAATATTTGTGTAATTTCAAGTGACACTTAGAGTGTTTAGTTATGCGTTTAAGCAATTAGTTTTTAGTTTCAAAAGTTTTTTTTATTAATGTCTTTAGAAGTTACATGAAGTACCAGATATCATCGATTAAAAATATATTCCGGGTTAAAGAGATAGTGAAGCGCCCTGAATGATGTACTGCCCGCTACGTTTCGGTCATTCTTCCATGTAAGAAGTCACGAGAGAGCTGGTGCATACATATACATGGGAATGGTAAGCCTGATATACAGTGGACTTCTGCTCAATCTTACAATTGTAGTGTATATTCTTGGGTATGCAGTACACTTTTTCCCTTTTTCTCAGCGTAACTGCGTAACTTTGTCAGACTCTCTTTTTCTCGGCGTAATTGCTTAACTCCAGCTATAGCCCTCTCTTTCTCTGACGGCATAACTCCAGCAAAAGCCTCTCTTTCCATGAGAAAACTTCCGACGAATTTGTCTTTTTCTCAGCGTAACTGCGTAACTCCATCTATATACCTCTCTTTCGAACAACATAAATGCGTAACTCTGGTGATGGATCAGTTATTTTTGGTCAGCGTAACTGCCTAAGTTCGGCGAATTTCCCTTCTTCTCAGTATAACTGCGTAACTTTGTCAGACTCTTTCTCTTTTGCTTAGCATAAATCCAGCTATATCCCTCTCTATTTCTGAGAGCGTAACTCCAGCTATAGACCTCTCTTTCAGACAGCGTAACTGCGTAACTTCGGCGATGGACCAGTTATTTTTGCTCAGCGCCAGGCTCTTTCCCTTTTGCTGTGTGTAACTGAGGCTATACACCTCTTTTCCCGAGAGTATAACTGCGTAACTTCGTCAGGCCTTCCTCTTTTGCTCAGCGTAACTCTATTGCCCTCTCTTTTTCTGACAGCGTAACTCCAGCTATAGACCTCTCTTTCGGGCAGCGTAACTGAAATAATTATTTTTGCTCAGCGTAACCTTGTCTGGCCCTTTCTCTTTTGCTTAGCGTAACTCCGGCTATAAAACTCTTTTCCTGAGAGCGTAACTGTATAACTTCGTCAGACCCATTCTCTATTGCTTAGCATAACTACAGCTATAGATCGCACTTTCCCTACCACCAGCATAACTCTTGACTAAGGACCATTCCCCTTTGTTCAGCATAATTGTGTAACTCGATGCATAACTCAGGAAATTGTATGGAGTCTGTAAGAATTTGTACCTTACTGTATCTGTTAAACCGAGATATGCTACGAGTTGGTGAGCTATGAAGAGAGAATGAATGAACATTTAATCCATGAAACACCTCATGTATCTGTTAAACCTAGAAATACTAGTGTCGGTGAATAATGTTAAAGAATAGAGTAATGTGTATGTTAAACCAAGAAATGCTATATAGTTGTTGAGCAATGTATGACTGACAGTACATGTAATCAACAGCATCTGTTTAACCTAGAAATGCGCTCTACAACTGAAACAATATTTCCTTTAGTTAAAAGGCCACTTGATTTTATTAGACCCTTTATTTTTTTCTCAGCATAACTTCGTAAGACCCTTTCGCTTTTTCTCAGCATAACTGCTTTAACACCATTCTGTTTTACATTTACCCCTGCACAGCTGTGTAACTCCACCAATAGATACTTTCGCAGTTGCGCTGAGGAAAAGGGAATGGTCTGATTAAGTTACGCAGTTACGATGAGAAACGGGAAAAGGGTCTGATGAAGTTACGCAATTACGCGGAGTTAACTGGAAGAGAGGTATTTATCTGGATTTACGCTGAGAAAAAGAAGAAGAGTGTGATAAAATTACGCAAAGGAAAAGAGAAATGGTCTGATGAAGTTACCCAAATACGCTCTCAGAAAAGGCGTGGTCTATAACCGGAGTTACGCAGTTACGCTGAGCAAAAGAGAAAGGGTTTGATGAGGTTACGCAGTTACGCTGAGCAAAAATAAATGGTCCCTTGCTGGAATTATGCAGTTACGCTGTCGAAGAGGTATATAGCTGGAGTTACGCAGCTACGCTGTCCGTAAAAGAGAGAGATATAACTGAAATTACGTTGTTACGCTGAGAGAAAAAGGGACTGACCAAGTTACGCAGTTATGCTCCGCAAAAATGATCCATCACTGGAGTTAAGAGGGTCTGTCGAAGTTACGCTGGGCAAAAATAAATCGTCTATCGCCAAATTTACGCAGTTACGCTGTCAGAAAGAGAAGTATACAGCTGAAGTTACGTAGTTACGCTGTCCATAAAAAGAGAGGGCTAAAACTGGAGTTACGCAACTACGCTGAATTATGCTGGATTCACAGTTTCTTCAAATTCATACCCTCAGTCCTAATCCGACCTCTATGTATTATTAAGCTTCTCTCGTGATTTCTTACATGAGGGATGAACCCACGTTTCGGTGCACCACCCACTCACTGCCATCGAGGCCAGACAGCATTGTCCAAGGATTAACTTGAACTAAAGTGCAAATATTAAACATTTATAAACAATGCTGGTATTTATTATCAAATCCAACCTGCTATTGTTATGCCATTATCTTCTTATGGAGATCCTATTGCGGACTAAATGTTCTCTCCCCCTGGAGCCTCAGCTATAGGTCACTCTGCCCATGTTCCCGTGACGCACTTCCCACTTTCGTTTTCTTCTACTGCAGCCTGTAAGCGTGGTGCGTAAAAGACCGAGAAGAGTGTGGGGAGGCTGGGTCGGGCAGTCAAAACAATAGCAGGTTTGATTTGATAATAAATACCAACATTGTTTATAAATGTTTAATATTTATTGCTCAAATCTACACCTGCTATTGTTATGCCCCACTACCAACGGTATGGTGGAGGGGCCTCGGACTTTGCTGAAGTGTAGAGTAACCGCTGAGATGATGAGAGATATGGTACCCTAAATTGAACCCGTTAGTATCCCTTGGCCTAGAGCACTGTAAGGGCTAAGGGGCAATTACTAGTAAAACGGTAAGAAGGGTAAAGACCGGACTTCTGCACCCGAATACTAGAGTACCAACAGATATGCTCTAATCGCCAATTTCTTTCCTTAAACGTCCGACACTAAAGTACCTAAATAGAATGTATACTCACCTAGTGTCGGGGTCTTGACAGCTGGCTGGCTTGTAGTGGCGATCACCGATGTGCCGTATCTCGTAACCGTCTAGTTGCAGACTGGTCGGTCGGCCTGTGATCGGTGCTGTCCCCCCCCCCCCTTTTCGTGAAAGCTAGGCGACCACATGCTGGGCAGCTACGAGCGGCCCTAGTGTGGTCAATCTATCTGTCTGTACTGACAGGTCTCTCTGATAGAAATCCGTAAATGTGGAATTGGCACTCCAAGCACAGGATTAGACAATGTCATCCAGCGTACGTTCTTCCATAAAGGCCATGATGTGGCGATGGCTCGTATTTCATGGGAAGATGCAGAGGCCAGAAGAGGGGGAGCGTCGAGGGCGAGTTCGTATGTCCACGTAATGGTCTTCCTCAACCAAGAGGCCACAGTATTCTTGGTGATGTCCTGAGTAACCTTTGGGAGAAGAGAGAGCAGCAGTAGTCGACGAGAACCTCTGATTGGATCGGTACGGGTGAGGTAGTGACGTATTGCTCATACTGGACATAGTAATTTGTCATCAAGGCCATGGACAAAATCTGTTAATGCAGGGATGGTGTACGGACGTGGAGCACAAAGTCCTTGACGTACAGTCTCATTCTTGGCAATGAAATCTGGAACAGGGCGGAAGGAGATGCGTGACCAATCTGCCGTCCAAGTCATTGATTTCCTTTCCAACGCATGAAGCTCGGATACTCTAGACGTCAGGGCGAAGGCCGCAAGGAAGGCAGTCTTGTAGGAAACAGCTTTAATAGAGGCTGACTGTAGTCAAAGGGTGGGCGAAGGAATGCGCTGAGAACCACACCAATATCCCACTTCGGTAATAGTTGACGGGAACGACGGGACTGTAAATCACAGGCACGTATAAGAGCAGAGATATTGTGATCCAGGCTAATGTCAATGCCCGCAGGTAACCGTAGAACCCGGGCCAAGGCTGACCGGTACCCTTCAATAGTGCTGCTTTGAAACTTCTTATCTCGGTGTAGGTGAAGAACAAAGTCCGCAACTAAAGGAAGAGAGGCAGTGTGGGGATCGGAGCCTCGACGTCGACACCACGAGACAAAATATTCCCACTTAGACTGATAGAGCTGTGATGTGGAAGATCGGTTGGATGAAACCATCGTCTCTGCAACATCTGCTGAAAATCCTTGGTCTGTGAGCGCACTCTGGATAGTCTGCAGACGTGTAGGTTGAGCCACTGCGGGTTGTGATGGAGTATCCCGTAAGGTTGGCCCAAACTGGTAGGTGATGTTGTGGGGCGGTCAGTAGAGGGATCAGAGCCGGAAACCACGGTCGACGGGGCCACCACGGAACAACAAGAAGAATGATGCAGTCGTGTTGAACAATCTTCTGTAGTACTTCCTGCAGTAAGGCAATGGGTGGGTAGGCATATGCAAGGAAGTGTTCCAAGTGATCGATAGAGCATCGAAGGCGTAGGCTCGAGGGTCCAGAACTGGATTGACGAATAGGGAAAGCTTTGCATTGTTCCTCGTCGCAAACAGGTCGATCAGAGCGGTTCCCCAAATGCTGGTGATGCGTTGGAAGACCTCTGGATGCAGTTGCCAGTCGGTCTACAGAACAGTGTCGGGACGAGAAAGACGATCTGCTAGTACATTGAGCCGACCTGGAACATGACGAGCACGAAGCTGGCAGTGATGCTGCCCATCTTGTTGATATGAGCAATGACGGTCGAATTGTCTGTTGCGATGAGAAGAGACGAATTCACCGGAAGAGGACTCCAATGCTGGACTGCACAGATGACAGCTTTCATTTCCAAGAGGTTGATATGAAGTTTGGCATTCGATGTCGACCATCTGCCGGACATCTCTAGGTCGTCTAGATGGGCTCCCCAGCCTGTCTCTGATGCATCGGTGTAGAGATGGTGTAGTGGAGCTGGTGGTACAAAGGGTACTCTCCGTATGACATTGTAACGGGACTGCCACCAAATCAGATGTGGATGTAGAGACGTCAATACCGGATTGAGGAATGACATCTGAAGATACCCCTGCAGGTGGTATTGCTGAGGCCGAACTTGAAGACGACCGTAGTGAGTGAGGTCTTGAGTGGATGTGAGTAGATCTAAAATACTCTGCCAAAGCTTGAGAGACTGTGAAGGTGAAGCCAAAAACTTTCGAACCATCGTCTGAAGCTTGGTCCACCGATCTTCCGGGGGTCGTACCAAGTGATGGAGTGTGTCGAAGACTGCCCCGATGAAGCGACGACATTGTGCCGGTACCAACTCTGACTTCTGAGGATGAGGGATGATGCCAATATGTTGAAGGACGAGTAAAACGAACCAGATATGAGCGTTGAGTAGAGACTTGTCCATTGCCCAAATGAAGATGTCGTCTGTGTAAACCTCTATGTGAATACCCCGTAGATGCAGGAACGCCATCACTGGTGCTGTGATGCGGGTGAAAAGCCATGGGGCGATGTTGACTCAGAACGGGAGCACCTGCCACTCGAATCGTCGACCGGCGATGGCGAGGCGTAGGTATCGACGAGGATGAATGGGTATATGCAGATATGCGTCTTGTAAATCGATGGAGGCCAGCTAATCCCTGTGATGTAGACGGGCTCGGATCGATGAAACCGACGTCATCTTGAAATGAGGTGGTGACAGGTACAACTTGTTGAGACATTTCAGGTCGATTATCATACGCATCTGGTCGGAATCCTTCTTCAGAACCAGGAAGACGTGGCTGTAGAAACCGACTGTGTCCTCGGCCTGAGGCAGCTCTCTGACCGCACCTTTTGCGATGAGAGTGGTGACGGATGAAAGAAGTATCTGAACGTGTCCTGAGGGAACTGGCAACAGTGATGGACGAGGACGAGAGATGAGCTCGGGATGGTCCTGGAAGGTGAAGCGAAATCCCTCTCTTAGTGTCCTTAGAATCCAAACATCGTCTGTAATGAACTGCCAATTTTCCCAGAAATGCTGCAGACGGCCGCCGACGACAGGATGACTGAAATGATGGAAGGCGGGCAGACGAAAGGAATGTATACTGTCACTTGTTGGAGGTACCTCTACCTCTACCTCTAGCGCCTCTCCGACGTCGTCCACGGAAAGTTGAAGACTTGGCAAAGGGACGAAAACAATCAGAAGGGGTCTCCCGTTGGGTCGTCTTCTGAGCTGAATCTCGGTTCATCTTCTGGTTAGATGCGGACGAGGCAGAAACTGGGCGACGAGAAGCAGCAGCCAGAAGTCTAGACGTTCTCTCCTACCGAATACCAGGCATGATGGATTAAATTGCGTTGTTGAACAGGAATTTGTAAGTCAACGACTGGTGAATCAATGCGTTTTGGGCAGAAGCCGGAACCTCGGGTTTGGTGTTACGCAACACTGCCTTATGCTGAGATTGAAGAAGGGAAGCATATGCGAAAGCGGAAGCCTCGATCGCATGACAATTTGTCTTGTTCAGCGTGTAAAAACATTCCCGTAGATAAGCTTGATATCCGGGAGACAGGAGAACGGCACCCTTAGGTTGACGGATAGAAGGATCAAACACCAGACGGGATGAAGCAGACAGGAACCAGTTAGTGTACGATGTAATGTGCTGAATGGCGATGAACATCTGTTGAAGACGCTCCACTTCCTTAGCCGTAAGGGGGATGGCAGCTTTGGTATTTTTCACAACTTGATCCAAATCCAAGTCCAGCATAGGAGGCTTGTCTGGAAGGACGCTGTCATGAATCCTATAAAACGAGAAACTAGGCTTCTTTAACTTGTCACGGTCATCTAGTTTGATGGTCATAAGTAGACAATAAGGACGCCCACTCCGGAGACGGTGCACAGGAAGTCGGTGCTGTAGCCGCTGGTGGTTCGGATTGAATGATAGTAGAAGCCATAGTGACGGGCTTAAGTCTCGAACTAGACGAAGGGCCAGTACTAGAAGGTTCAGGCATCTCAGGAACAAGAGCAATCAAAGCCGCCATCTGGTAAGGAAATGGTAAATCTCCCTCATCCGGTGGAGGTGATGACTTCCGAACATGAGTGGAGGATGCCAACGAAGAACGACGATCAGGAGACACATCGTGAAGATCTCGAAGAGCAGATGTAGTCGTCAAGGGAGCAAGCTGGTCCGTACGCGACAATGAGACAGGAATAGGATGCGCAGCATTAGTAGACAATAACCGATCAAGTGGATGCCATGGCTGTAAAACAATGATCGCTGGTGGAGATCTACGCGTAGACACCTGGTGACGTGGAGATAACCGAGAACGGCGTCATGAAGAAATGGATCGACGAGATGGTGAAGGAAAACTTCGTGGAAACTGAGACCGACGTAAAGGTG
The DNA here is from genome assembly GCA_036873755.1 of Hanleya hanleyi. Lineage (NCBI taxonomy): Eukaryota > Metazoa > Mollusca > Polyplacophora > Lepidopleurida > Hanleyidae > Hanleya > Hanleya hanleyi. The sequence continues at coordinate 9,676 of JAVTVY010005753.1, forward strand.
ACCGGAATTGACGACGAGGCGAGCGAGACCGGCGAACCCAAGTTGGAGAGCGACGTGCTGGTGTGCGAGAATGGCGTGGCTGAGTAGAAGTGGGACGCTGTGGTGCACGAGAACGGTGTAAAGATGTACCGGACCGACGTGATGGTGAACGAGACTGGCGTTGATCTAAACGACCCCGACGTAAGGGTGAAAGAGACCGGCGTTGACCTGAACGTCGACGTGATGGTGAATGAGACTCGCCTCGAGAAGTACCAGAACGACGAAATGAACAACGAGACGGGTGACGTGATGTACGAGAACGTCTATGTGGTGAAGGAGAACGACGATGTGACGTATGAAAACGGCTTGGAATCACTCGACCAGCCGGAGAAGAAACTGCAGAAGTCGAAGTCCCGGAGGATGATCGTGCAGTCGTAGCCCGTTCTTTTGGACAAAGTTGATGTATACACAACAACAGAAGATGGACGACTGGACGCAGACATAGTCAGAGGTGCCGAAACGGAATGCATGTCAAAGTTCGCTGTAGGCTGAGAAGAATGGCTCTTTTGTCCAGTCTTGACAACAAAAGGCTCATCTGTACAGATGGTCGACGACTTCTGCTTGCCCACGGTCTTCTTTTCCTTTGTTGTCCAAGAAGCAGTGGGAGACTGTTGCATAGCACCCGACCTGGATGAAAGCTCATCAAACGAGTTCTTGGCATGTTCCGCTGGGGGGAATACCAGGGGACAATGGAGACGGCTCTGGCAGGTCCTCGTTGATTTTCCTGTCCGATACGAGAACCATCTCGGCCTGTTGTCTCTCGTATAACGGTAGACTCGGGTCCCGAGAGGCCTGTAAAAGAAATGCACGCCTGGCCTGGGCATAATTTGCCCAGGCCTGATCATCCCAGGATATACATTCTAAACATGTAGCTTTACGATAGCAAAGATGGCTCTTGCAAGAAAAGCAAATTGAATGTAAGTCCAATTTTGACCAAGAACGCCTGCATTCCTGGGATCAGATAGTTTAGACATTGTTTTTACAATGTGTCTGCTAGTATCTAGACTCAGTTCCCTAACTCAAAGTTACACTAAATCTGACATTAAGCGGAGCTCTTTCAAAACGCGTACACACGCGGTGGTTGCAGAGAAGAAAAAGGAAGTGGGAAGTGCGTCACGGGCAGAGTAACCTATAGCTGAAGCTCCAGAGGGTGAGAACTTTAAGTCTGCAATAGGATCTCCATAAGAAGATAATGGCATAACAACAGCCGGTGTAGATTTGAGCAATAAATCCTCGTTTTGGTGCAGACTACCCTGAAAAAAAAGTGGTAACATGGATACATTTACCTGTATACTGCAGTTAAAACTAGAGGTTCCGCTTTGACCCTTGAGTTGTCGCTCCGGCATGAAGCCTATGCTGGTTGTTTTTTAAAGCAAAAACATACGTCTCCCCCAACCTCCCACCTTGCCTTGAGTGGGCACATAATTTAAGGGAAAGTGATATAAAATGAATGTACATGTAGCAATAAGTATCCTAAACGAAGCTGCGCATCTAAAAATATTAATTACAAAGAGGCGATTTTCATTGTTGCAGTAACCCAGTGAGGAGTCGGGATTTATATAGCAATGAGTGGATTGCCGACATCTACAGCGTCCAACCAATGTGAAATACATGTAATTGTGAAGCATCAACTATTTCGAAACTGATCACATTATAGGAAAGATGCAAAACACCTATGGAATACATGCTGTACCGTATAGAAGTTTCATGCATCTGCCTTCAGTAGTTTCCAAGATATGGAGTGAACAAAAATTGGACAGACATATAAGCACATTTTGCATGGACCCACGCAAGCACTAGCTCACACCAAAACCTAATTAGATCACAAGGCCATTTCAATGAAGCTTCCATCCAAGTTTGGTGAAATTTCATCCAATAGTTCTCCACATACCTCGTAGACAAGAGTAGTCCTGTACATACATGTAACAAAGCTGGACATCAGAAACAGATGGATGCTCGCAAACAAACCAAAACCTAAGCAGATGAGGAGGCCATCACGATAAAGCTGCCATCCAATTTCGGGGAAATTCCATCCAGTAGTTCTTCAGATATTTTACAGACAAGGCTTGTCTATACATGTACAAGTAGACAGACGGATGAACACCAACACACGCGCACACCAAAACATAATAAGATGCGGAGGCCATTCCAATAAAGATTCCATCCAAATCTGGTGAAGTTCACCAGAGGCCATCACGATGAAGCTTCCATCCAAGTTCAGGGCAATTCCATCCAGTAGTTCTCCAGATATCTTACAGACAAGGCCTGTCTATACATGTATAAGTAGATGGACAGGCAGACAGACAACATACCCAGACGAATGCATGCATGCATACTGAAACCTAATCAGATGAGCCGATTGCAATGAAGCTTCCACCCAAGTTTGGCGAAATTCCATGGGGTATTTCTCCAGATATCTTGCAGACAAGGCTTGTATATACATGTACAAGTAGATGGATGGACGAGTGGACACGAACGAACGCTCGCACACACACACCAAAACCTAATCAAACGAGGGGCTATCCCAATGAAGCTTCCATCCAAGTTAGGTGAAATTCCGTCGATTAGTTCTCCAGATATCTTGCAGAAAAGGTCTGTATATACATGAACAATTAGATGGACGGACTGACGATGGACATGGATAAATGCACACACACACCCAAACCTAATCAAATGAGGGGGCTATCCCAATGAACCTTCCATCCAAGTTTGGTGAAATTCAGTCCAGTAGTTCTTCAGATATCTTGCAGAAAGGGCCTGTATATACATATACATGTACAAGTACATGGACAGGCGGACGGACATCGGACATGGACGAACGCACACACAAACCAAAACCTAATCAGATGAGAGGGCTATCCCAATAAAGCTTCCATCCAAGTTTGGTGAACTTCCGTCAAGTAGTTCTCCAGATATCTTGCAGACAAGGCCTGTATATACATGTACAAGTAGATGAATGGACGGACACCGGACACGGATGAACGCATGCACACACCAAAACCTAATCAAATGAGGGGGCTATCCCAATGAAGCTTCCATCCAAGTTTGGTGAAATTCCGTCCAGTAGTTCTCAAGATATCTTACAGACAAGGCCTGTATATACATGTACAAGTAGATGGATGGACGGACGAACGGACACCGGACACGGATGAATGCACACACACATACACACCAAAACCTAATCAAATGAGGGGGCTATCCCACTGAAGCTTCCATCCAAGTTTGGTGAAATTCCGTCCACTAGTTCAAGATATCTTGCAGACAAGGCCTGTATATACATGTACAAGTAGATGGACGGACGGACACCGGACACAGATGAATGCACGCACACACACCAAAACCTAATCAAATGAGGGGGCTATCCCACTGAAGCTTCCACCCACGTTTGGTGAAATTCCGTCGACTAGTTCTCAAGATATCTTGCAGACAAGGCCTGCATATACATGTACAAGTAGATTGATGGACGGACGGACACCGGACACGGATGAATGCACGCACACACACCAAAACCTAATCAAATGAGGGGACTATCCCAATGAAGCTTCCATCCAAGTTTGGTGGAATTCCATCCAGTAGTTCTCAAGATATCTTGCAGACAAGGCAAGGGGATGGACAGACATCCATCCATCCAGACAGCACAACCACTAGATGTTGGGGGGAGACATAATCATAATCATGTATCACTTCTATATATGAATATCCATTTTATTTCTCAGAATTAAGAGCCAACCACATGTATGTCCGAATCAATAGATAGCGAATTTTCAATCGAGCGTGGATTATTCCATCTGCCACCATAGTGAGTGAAAAAAGTGATACTTACAGTCGTCAACTGGCATTTTTTCATGCACCAATGCGTATGAGAGCGAGTCACCAGAGATGAGCAAGTCTTTCACTTCAGCTATTCTAATGGTTTAGCAGGCCATGAACATTTTGATCATCCATTTTGAAAACTAGAGGTTCCGCTTTGACCCTTGAATTGCCGCTCCGGCATGAAGCCTATGCTGGTTGTTTTTTTGAGCAAAAACATACGTCTCCCCCAACCTCCCACCTTGCCTTGAATGGGCACATAATTTAAGGTTAAGTGCTATAAAATTAATGTAGCAATAAGTATCTTAAACAAAGCTGCGTATCTAAAAATATTAATTACAAAGAAGCGATTTTCATTGTATATACATGTACAAGTAGATGAACGGATGGACGGACACCGGACACAGATGAATGCATGCACACATACACCAAAACCTGATCAAATGTGGGGGCTATCCCAATGAAGCTTCCATCCAAGTTTGGTGAAATTCCATCCAATAGTTCTCAAGATATCTTGCAGGCAAGGCCTGTATATACATGTACAAGCAGATGTACGGATGGACGGACACCGGACGAACGCATGCACACACACCAAAACATAATCAAATGAGGGGGGCTATCCCACTGAAGCTTCCATCCAAGTGTGGTGAAATTCCGTCCAGTAGTTCTCAAGATATCTTTTAGACAAGGCCTGTATATACATGTACAAGTAGATGGACGGACACTGGACACGGATGAACGCATGCACACACACCAAAACCTAGTCAAATGAGGGGGCTATCCCAATGAAGCTTTCATCCAAGTTTGGTGAAATTGCGTCCAGTAGTTCTCCAGATATCTTGCAGACAAGCCTTGTATATACATGTACAAGAGTAGATGGATGGACGGACGGACACCGGACATGGATGAATGCACATGCACACACACACCAAAACCTAATCAAATGAGGGGGCTATCCCACTGAAGCTTCCATCCAAGTGGGATGAAATTCCGTCCAGTAGTTCTGAAGATATCTTGCAGACAAGGCCTGTATATACATGTACAAGTAGATGGACGGATGGACAGACACCGGACACGGATGAATGCACCCACATACACCAAAACCTAATCAAATGAGGGGCTATCCCAATGAAGCTTCCGTCCAAGCTTGGTGAAATTCCGTCCAGTAGTTCTCCAGATATCTTGCAGACAAGCCCTGTATATACAAGTAGATGGGCGGACGGATGGACACCGGACATGGATGAATGCACGCATCACACACCAAAACCTAATCAAATGAGGGGGCTATCCCACTGAAGCTTCCACCCAAGTGGGGTGAAATTCCATCCAGTAGTTCTCAAGATATCTTGTAGACAAGGCCTGTATATACATGTACAAGTAGATGGACGGATGGATGGACACCGGACACGGATCAATGCACCCACATACACCAAAACCTAACCAAATGAGGGGGCTATCCCAATGAAGCTTCCGTCCAAGTTTGGTGAAATTCCGTCCAGTAGTTGTCCAGATATCTTGCAGACAAGCCCTGTATATACATGTACAAGTAGATGGACGGACGGACGGACACCGGACATGGATGAATGCACGCACACACACCAAAATCTAATCAAATGAGGGGGCTATCCCACTAAAGCTTCCATCCAAGTGGGGTGAAATTCCGTCCAGTAGTTCTCAAGATATCTTGCAGACAAGGCCTGTATATACATGTACAAGTAGATGGACGGACGGACGGACACCGGACACGGATGAATGCACGCACATACACCAAAACCTAATCAAATGAGGGGGCTATCCCAAAGAAGCTTCCATCCAAGTTTGGTGAAATTCCATCCAGTAGTTCTCAAGATATCTTGCAGACAAGGCAAGGGGACGGACAGACATCCATCCATCCATCCATCCAGACAGACAGCACAAACACTAGATGTCTCCCCCCAACATAGTTGGGGGAGACATAATAATAAGATCACATGGAGAAAACAACTCTGAAAGTTTCTTTTTATACACAAATTTATTACAAGGCTTTGAAAGAAAATTGACATTGTATGTTATTGACTAAGCAAGGCAGTACATAAGAATTACATGAATATACCATTTCATGGTACTCTTACAAAAGCATAATAATCAGTAGAAAATGTACATAAAACAACAAAAGTACTACAAATGATCCACTGATGCCCTATAGAATAATTAGGTTTTCAAATGTCTGTATCTTTAAAGAATTGGCAGCCCTGATGCCAACCATCTCTGAAGACATGGAGATCAGCAGATTTTAATACCTTTGCAATTTAATAAGATTGCACACATGATAAATTTACAAGGGCTTGTTAGTCCAGCTTCACCACAATATTCCATACTTTCATGATGGGAAACAAGAAAGTTTTAGTAAAGGATGAGTATTTACCTTTCCACACACATCCTAAGCACTGCAGCCAGCACCTACATTAAGCTAGAGGATACAGTGAAGTGATACAGTGGATAAAGTTTGTTTCGTGACCCTGCAGTACTTCATTCGCAGTACTTCATTTGCATAATTCAGGCATTCAATTCCAAGCTCTGCACAATGGATTCTATTAGTTTATAACTCTTTGTTGAAATTCATTCCATGGCAAGCGTGCAATTTAACAAGTGTTTGTTTCAAAGTAAGAGCAATCATCTTTGAAATGAAGTGATTATATCCAAACTGAGGATTGCAGTATGATACTATGAGCTTAATCTGTTCCAGAACGTTTATGGTCATCCACAGTGAAAATTAATGCATGGTCTGACTAAAATATGTTGCAGTGAAATTCAGTATACAATCAATTTAAGTAAATGGCAAAAACCCTTGAACAAGTGTATTTGAAAGTGTTCTGCCTAGTTTGCTATCCAAAATGTTCAATGGTTAGAATCTGTAACAGTTTTGACTAGCAAAATTGAATGGTCAGCCTTGATCTGCATAGATGATGGCATGTTTAATGAGTTCATTCAAGTCCCTTCTGCCGTAACCAGAAACTGTCATCGGCCAAAAATGAATATTATGCATTATATAGACAATACACTACAACACACACATCGTAAGCACTGCAGCCAGAACCTACATTCGAAGATACATCAGAAGTGCTTTGAAGTATTACAGTGGATAAAGTTTGTTCAGTGACCCTGCAGCACCTCATTTGCATAATTCAGCCACACTGCATGCACACTTATATACTAACTTTCACAAATCGTGCACACTGAAGATGCAAGCTGCACAAAATTCAAATAATTATATTAGCCATACTTCAAGGTGAGGGCAGACAAATATCAAAGCATTAAAGTTTGAAAGCTCAGGATAATGGCATCCTCCAGGATGTGGAGATAATTAACAAAATGGCTTCCTCCACGCTATCCTCAAACAGCTGTGCTAAGACTCGCAATTCCTATACTATTGCATAATGACTAGATTATGAGTCAAAACATTAATATCACACTCAAAATTACATACAATTTCAGAGTTAGAATTTCAATTCATTCAGTAATTTTAACAGTTTAACAACTTATAGTCTAATGAAGTTGCATATAGATGTCAGTGTGAATGATGAATATGTTTAATAACCAAAATAAAACTTCAAATGTATGGTAAATCATCTAATTCAATCATTGAATAAAATTTCCCACCTCAAAATCAGGAAATGATAAAATTTATTAGGACAGACATTTGTCAAAATGGTCCAAAATCCAAACTCCGAACAGCGCATGTCAGCTGAACGACTATCGTCGGGCTACAAGCACTGCCCGCAATTGAAAATATCGCTGACACGCTCTCAGCGTTGAGATTACTCCGCCATATATACCTTCCTTCTTTCCGCTAAAAGCCTTTGTTTCATTAACCAAATATATCCCAAAAGTATTTAATAAATAGCTTACACCGAAAAAGAAGTTAAATTCTTGATTTTCTCGCCGTTCTCAACTAATCTATTTGCGTAGGGAGCTGCATATGTGCGTGATTAGTCCCATCGTAACAAACCCACGTGTTCCCTGGTCTTCGGATCTGTGCTAGCTAGAGCATTCGACTGTGGGCATTGCTTGTAGCCAGACAATAGTCGTTCAGCCGACATGCGCTGTTCGGAGTTTGTCCAAAATCATGCAGATAATCCATTACATGTACTTCTTTCTTATTTAATGGTTTCCGAGGGTGATCTACTTATTAGAATGATGGATTGAATTTGTTCACAAAATGGAGTGATTGAATGACATGAATGGGAACATCAATCAAATTCTCAGCAACAACTACAGAATTTCCAGTTAAAAATTCAGGTATAAATGTAGCAACAAAGTTTGAAATAATTCCTTATCAGCATATACATGTACATGGAAATTAAGTAATACAAAAATGTGTGATGTTATCGAATTAAACTGTGATAAAATTATTAGCAATGCAGTCATGTATATAATATGTTCTAGCGACAAGGACTGGTTTGATCTATACATTCAACATATCCAAGCAAAGATGAAAACAAAAATGAAATCACATAAAATGACCATATTATGAACATCAAAGCCAGATTTTAACTCTATCTGGCCTGGGGCACTACTTCAAGATTTTTTTTTAGATAAAAAAAACATCCATGTCAAGATGAAACCAATAGGATGTTATGGAAAAAGCCAATGAAATTTTGTCTACATTTTCTGACAGAGCTTGACCCAATTATAGAGTGTGAGAAGTTTCAGCCCTAGAGCCAGAGGGGTATAAAGACTGTCCCAGGCCAGGTAGGGTTAAACAAAATAGTCCTGACTAATGAATTGTTAGTATGGATAAGCAGACACAGATATATGAATGATAAATGTGGTTTGATATTGTATATGTCTCCGAGTATTGTCGAAGGATTGAGCGCGTACTTTAATACGATAGTGTTGACCATCCTCTAAGGGTCTTAACGTGAACACAACCCCTTTACCATTGAGCAGCCGAATCTTGAAAGGGATTTTAGGGTCATTCTCCAATATTCTGAAAGTGGTTTTAGGGAGGTGGTCTCCGTATTGGTTGTAGGCAATGAGACGAATGAGATCTTGGTAGGATGGAATTCCGCTGGGCAATGCCAAGGTCTTAAACTGAAGAACATCTGCATATTTGGAGTTCAATGGACACGCTTTCTGGGTATCGACACATTCCAGTACACAGTAACTGAGAATAATAAAAGAAAAGCAACACAATGATTAAAAAATTACACTAATATAGCATGCATGCTCTTTGATGAACATTCTCAAACTTACAAAATAGTCACATTTAACATGCCGGATAAAAACAATTATGACCATCTGAAGTACGGTAGCAGTTATCTCAGAGCTACATTTGCCAAGATATGACAGAATTTGTACAGCAATGTATGTCACCAAACTGGGCATCAAGAAGAAACATTACCATTAATCTATAGACTTCTGTTAACCTATAAACTTCTGTTAACCTACAAACTTCTGTTAACTCCCTCTGTACTGGCATTTTTAACAGTTCCAAGCTGGTATCAACACTGTGATGAACATGAATGAAGCAAAGATATACATGTACTGATCATTACCTACGTAGTTTCAGAGACGATACTTCAAGCTTTCGAACAAGGTATAATATGATTAGAATGTTAGGACAGAAATACTTAATTTTTGTATGCCAATGACAGGCAATTACTAAATTATATTCTGTTGGTACAATTGTACTGATACGGTACAGAGAGGGTTAACGTATAGACTACAGTCAATCTATAGATTTCTGTTTGCAATACACATTTCACTGGTGTATTTGAAAACATACCACGTCGTGAGGGGAAATAGGAGACAAAAACGCTTGACTTTTTCATAACTTTTGCTTAAAAAAATTTAAATTCACGACTTCTGCAGTATAATTCATGACTATACAGGTTTTATCATGACTCTGGCAGTCCTGTGACAGATTGAGTATTCAAACACAATTCTGCTTTCATTGCAAGATAACTTACTTGGTGAGAGGGTCTCTCTTGTAGTTCTTAGGACAGGGTATATCTATACAGGTGAAATCTCCTCTTCTATTAAAGCACATCTTCTCTGGACCGCACTCTATCTTCAACTCCTGACACTCATCTATGTCTGTACGGAAGAAAAATACAAAATAAAGTAGACATTGTTATCATCTCTATATCAGAGCTCATTGAACTAAAATACAAACTGAGTAGCTAGCAAGTAGCCAGGAATCTTGTCTGAAAGCACACACCAGCTTTCACTACACAACTTCTCTGGACAAGGCTCTCTGATGAATGCATTCTAAAGTAGATGAAAATGTTGTCAAATAATTGTGTTCAGGAAAATATCCTACTGAGGTTCACATTTTGACCTCGCTGACATTTGGAAAGAGGTCAATTTGCTCACCAATAGGAGGGCTATTTCATCAATAACTACCAACAGTGTTCGTACAGTCAACAGTACAGTTTACAGTTAGTCATTGTTTACCTGTACATGTCCGATGGTTGGTATGAAGTCTGTATCCTGGAGGACAGGAGCATCGATAACTACCCGCAGTGTTAGTACAGTTATGCTGACATCTTTGTCTGTGTTTACACTCATCAACATCTATGGAATAGTGAATGATACAGAGCAGAATTTAATGAACATCACCAAAATGAGATGTATATTAATGGCCCTCATAATGCTTAGTTGGAGTACAGAATATTGATTGAGACTGTTGCTTGATAACTGAGTAACACAGATACGGATAGCAGTTCAATCCTTCCCAAAATCATTTCAAGATTAACACATGAATTTCATATCCATCTTGAAGATCGGGACCTTCTACTGAAAATGAAACTGGGAGCTATTGACAGACATCCTGGCTCCAGCTAAGAAATTCATCTTGAAGGAAAAGAGAATCTATCTAGATTTATTGAAATTAATTCCTTACTGGAAGAAATTTGGATTGATTCACAGGAGTCTCCAAACCCTGATGACCCACGATAATTAAAGTAAGATGACGAAATATTGGAATAAAGATAACATCGAACTGCCTATTATACAGGATGATCATGTGCTGGTTCTGATTTCCTACCCAAACAGCGACCATCTTCTCGCCTGTATTCGAAGCCTGTAGGGCATGACAAGTTGGGTTTTATAAATGCAGCACACTTGCCCCCATGGCAGGTGAGGGCAGGATCATCAGCCAAAGGTCTCTCAGCCGATAAAACACGGCTGGGTTCCAGGAACTCTAGCCCTGGAACAGAAACAAAAGTTTTCTGTTTATATGGATGCCGAACAAAATTATGCAACAAAACTGATTTTTCTCTTTGAATCATGTAAGAAGAATGCTTCAAAAAAAGTTACAAAAACTTGAAACTAAATTTTCCATTCAAGGATAGATATTTTGTCAATCAGCCGCAGTTTGAGAAAAAAAAATACAATTCCTTTTTAGGTCATCACCAAAACTCAAAATTGGTCAGCAGCAAGGTTGCCTTCTGGCTACCCATCTCTTCGTAATTTTTATCTACATTATCCCAAATCAGTATTCTCTGATAATTAATCTCACTGTATTGTAGGAATCAATAATCAGTTCTAACCAGCACATGATCTCTTGTTGGCCAGTCGTTTCTGTCCAGGTGGGCAGATACATTCAAAGCTCCCATATGTATTCTTACAGCGGTAACTACAACTGTGTGACCTTTCCCTGCATTCATCAATGTCTACAATGGGAAAATATGACAACCACATCATATACATCACCTCTAGTTGTGTACATTTTATGTGCTTTTGAATAAAGTAAACCAAATCCATGCTGGCAGGTCCAGTAGAAAGTCATCTATTCCGGTCATTCAAGCTAGTAATACACATAGTACGGCTATTACAGTACGCTAGTAATACGCATAGTACAGCTATTACGGTAAGCTAGTAATACACATAGTACAGCTATAATGGTAAGCCAGAGTTCGAATTTGGCACCTGTCCGTCAGTCCGTCAGTCCGTCAGTCCGAGACTGGTAAAAAATCAAACGGACTGGTGTGAGTGACTGAACAACAAGTCCGTCGGACTGGTAACAAAAAAGCTCTCCGTTCATTGTGTAAACTATTTCTCTGGATATCTCCGCACAATTGTAAAGAATGAAAAACGAAATGTATGTTTTCGGTTACCCGACCGAGTCTAAATAAATCGTGTGAGTCTAAAACAATTTCCAGCAAATTCCAACGAAATCATGACCACGGCCGCATTTTACGACAACAACAACAGCCGTAAAGTGGTGCGAACATTGTCAGCAATTACCGTAAAGTGTGACTGTAATGCAGCATGGCAATGCAGGCTGGCGATCTTTTCAGAAAATAAAGCTCCCAATTCCAGGTCGGGAATCGAGAAATCAGCAACATGATTATGCTTCAGTCGACCTGATCATGTTTACCAGGACAATTATAAACATATTCTCCATCAACTTCGAAAGAAATCTACTGATTTTTTTGGCTTGAAATGGCGTTTGTTGAAGCAGTGTTTTTCGCGACGACACGTGCAGTCAAAGTCACTGTCGAAGTCTAGCCGACGGGGTTTGTCGTCTGTGATTATCTTCACACGCGCTCAAGAAATGCACAATTATTAATTTCTTATTTAGTAGCAACCATCACAGAGCACAAAATATTCATGATGACAAATGTTCCCACATCATCTTTTATTTAATATTAACGGACTAGTAAAAATATTTACGGACTGGTTACATTTTTGGCTCACCAGTCCGGCGGACTGGTTCAAATTTTTCTTAAATTCGAACCCTGTAAGCTAGTAATACACATAGTACAGCTATTACGGTACACTAGTAATACACATAGTACAGCTATTACGGTAAGGCCGTGTTAAATTGATTACGTGTTTCTTGTCCCTTGCGCGCTTAGGTTTGCTGACGTGATTTTCGCCCGCATAGGTTTTCAACACAGAAAAAATGGCAGAGAAAAAAAAAGTCACTGACGGCCGTTTTATTGCCCATTGATTTGTTAGCATGTATCTACAGTCCCTACATTCAGCCGTCTGCAAATCTGTCCAAACCCACGAGACATGATATGACCGTTCCGAATTCGCTACGGTGAAAAACCGATGAACTTCAATTAACGGATCTGTATGTACGATGGCATTGGCAATTATCAGATCTGCTTCCAAGTAAATATTTGTTGTTTTTTTTTTTGCTCATTTATCAACATCATTCAGTGAACGATTGTTACTATGATTAAAGGAAAATCATCCGGAAAATGTCATTACTTAATAAATAAATCTGACCAATCTACAATACCAGGAGCATACATGTGTACCCATCTTGGGCAAATAAGAGGATACTGGTTGTTAATCACCCGGAGTGAATACAGTCAATATATTTTCAGTAGCAATCCTAACATCTGGGTTTACGAAGATTGGTTGTTAATATGATCTGTAGCAGATATATTCGGTTTTAATATATTTATATTCACAAAGTACTCCAGAGATAATTAATAATCAAAATATGTTTGTCAGTGATCTTGTTCACAAAATTGATTGAGAATACATTTCTCTGGTCTAGCCATAGGGATAAAACACATTAACTGAATTGTGTGCTGATACTACCAACTATTTCTGCATTTTTCGCTTCTTGACACTAGCCCAATTACATGTAGAAGAAACTACATAGTATGGCAATAAGCTATGGCCCTGTATTCTGAAATTCTCAAACAAAATTTTGTGTAGAAAATGGTCGTTGTGTTGTGTTTACCGCCTTACCGCTTTGGTTGTCAAACACCACTGGGACAAGAAACAAGATATCAATTTAACACGGCCTAAGCTAGTAATACACATAGTACAGCTATTACGGTAAGCTAATAATACACATAGTACAGCTATTACGGTAAGGTCTCTAATAAATTGATCACTCCTAAACACACTTTCGAAGCCATTTTCAAAAAGGTTGCTGTTCAAGATGTTGGCAAAGAGATTATTGTGCTCCAGAAGTATATCCTAAAGTAACAGAAAAATTAGAGACCTTACTGTAGTGCAAATGTATTTATTAATCCACTTAGGTTGAATAAAACAAATTTCTAGCAACGCCGCGTCAGGTTCACATGCACCGCTGCGCCATGTTCACAGGCACCGCCATGTCAGGTTCACAGGCACCGCCGCGTCAGGTTCACAGGCACCGCTGCATCATGTTCACAGGCACCGCCGCATGAACCTGCCGCCGCGTCAGGTTCACAGGCACTGCCGCATCATGTTCACAGGCACCGCCGCATGAACCTGCTGCCGCGTCAGGTTCACAGGCACCGCCACGTCAGGTTCACAGGCACCACCATGTCAGGTTTTTAGTGCCCACAGCAGAAAAAATGTCAAATTTTTTTTTTTTTAATTTTTACACATAGTTTCTCCACGTTTTGCCAAAATAATTTCCTTATACATTTAGTCAGTGTCTTGATTTATTTAAGAGAAATAGTATCGTTGAAGGCAGACTCTAGCATTGTTAATTTCATGCAAATTATATTAAACTGCTGCACTGTGTACCAGCAAAGATGAACGTATTTGGTCTGTGCAACAGAGATAACAATAAAAAATTTTTTTTTTTAAATCCTACATTCCTCATCATTTTGTGACTGTGCATGTGAAGCTAGAGAGTAATTTCATTCAACCTCAATATTAATAATCACTTACTTATGATATAACAATATCATGCAGGACTATCAGCATCAGGCACATGCACAGGTATGGGGGTATGTACTGATTTCTACACTGTAAGAAATAAATTTGTTGACTTTAAATATGAAACACACAGCACCTATATCAAATTTGAGGCAGTTCAAGCACCAAAGAACATATCATTTTCCCTAATGAGACACAGGAATTTTTCATCCACTGATTGACCCTAGCCCGATAATAAAATAGTGATGAATGTCTCCAGATAATCTTATGATTGTCTGAATGTTCTGGGTTTTTTTAAATATTCAAATCAGCAGTCTTGTAACCAAGGTAACAAGAAATATCCCACAATGCATTGGAAGATAGCATTGTGAACCAACACATGATACATGTACACTGAAATTAAGAGTTGTCCTCATTGGAACAGTGAGTACAGTACTTGTCAATCGAGCCCGGAAACTGAAATAGCAGCTGAAAAAAAAAGCATCACTGCATAAGTTATTATTTTATAGACACATCAGCAGATAGACAAAATCTGTGAATAAGGTTGTACTTACCAACACATGGTTGCCCTGGTCCTGCTGAGCGGTACCCCCGGGGACAGGTACATCTGAAACTACCCTCTGTGTTTGTACACACCTGGTTATAATAACAGCCATGTCTGTCTGACTCACACTCATCTATGTCTGTCCATAGAATAGAATTAGATATCCTATAACATTATAATTACTGGTCGAATCTGCTACGGTCAAATACACACTCGGATTGCTTTGGGCAAAAAAAAAAAAAAAATGATTTGCATCCGGTGTCCGTATGGCTAATCAACATCATCCATTATCAAGTCAAGAGGAATGGGTTTACGAGGTCACAGTATTTTGAGATGTTTTTTAGGCTTCAATATATACCCATGCATGCCTAACTATAACACTTAAAACATATTGATGAAGTAGATCAAGGTTGATTAAGTTGAATAGGCATTTAATTATTCAATATGAAGCTGCACATCTGAAAACCCCTCTGCTCTGGGCTCCAGCCATTCATAATGTATTCAATTTGAACCAAGATATCAGGAACACCAAGCAGTCAAGTGACAAATATACAGATCATCAAAAAATTTGCAATTAGAAATGGCCCATACGGTTTCTGTCCAGTCAGATAAACTGGTATTCATTAGATAAGTCTCTTGATGCATCGATGATGTATACCAAATTTTACATCGAGCATTTGAACGGCATCAGAGATAGAGATCATTAATGATTTTGCATGAATTGAAGATGGCTGCCCATCCTTCCCGCCACTCAGAGGAACTGATGTGATTATTCATTCATGCAAGTCTGTTGATACATCAATGCTGTATACAAATTTTGTATAGAACACTGAAATGGTATCAGAGATATATATCATTAAAGATTTTGCATAAATTAAAGATGGCCACCAAGTCTTTCGCCCAATCAGAGAAACCAGAAATGTCATTTATCATAAGTCTCTTGATGCATCGATGATGTATACTAAATTTTACATCGAGCAATTGAACGGTATCAGAGATAGAGATCATTAATGATTTTGCATAAATTAAAGATGGCCGCCAATCCTTCCCACCACTCAGATGAACTGATGTGGTTATTCATTGCAAGTCTCTTGATACATGAATGCTCCCAGGTTTCGTATAGAACACTTATATGGTATCAGAGATTAAAGATTTTGCATAAATTAAAGATGGCCACCAAAGTTTCCACAGAATCAGGGAAACTGGTTTGGTCATTCCTTTGAAATTTCTTGATGCATCGATATCTATATGAAGTTTCACACTGAACAGCGAAATGGTACCCGAGATACACAAGATTAATGGTTTTGCATCAACTAAAGATGGCCACCAAAGTTTTCACCCAATCGGGTCCAGATTCAATAGGGTTCTGGGTCACGAGCATATGGATGTGCACTACAAGTTTGGTGTGCCTAGGGTAAGTCTTCTAAAGATATCTTGGTAACGAGAAAGGTGTGACGGACAGACGGATGGACAGACAGACGTACATGATGACGACAATACCCTTCGGCCAAATTTGACCGAGGGGTAAAAAGCTATTATTGTAAGTAAATTTGAAAAGCCGATCCATGTTCCCTCGTGATACTGCAATAACTAAAATTTGACCTTGAGAAAATAGGTCAAGGTCAGACAAATTAGAAAAGCGTCTAGTCAATCACCAGTTGCATACGTAATATGGATTTGGAGAAGATGTATAATCCTTCAAAAGTTATCATCAATACTCAATTTGACCTAGATAAAATAGGTCAAGGTCAGTCATCTTTACAAGGCTTCTGATCCATTGCCAGTTGCATATGCTGTATGAATTTCGGAAATCTTGGCTTATTACAGTTATTTCTCAAGATATTAAGGAGACAAATTTTATCCAGCTGGGAAAGGAGGGGTCAGAATTGATCAGGAGTCTTACCTTGACAAGTACCAATACCGGCGGACTCAAATCCTGTAGGACAGAGGTCTATACACTGGAATGCCCCCATGGTGTTACTGCACTGTTGATCTCTCCTACAGTTGTCTAGTCCATCACTACATTCATCTACATCTACAATACATCAACACTGACAGTTAAACCTCTAACAATTCAGTCATCCTATTACAATTCACTAACCCCAATTATCGACAATAAATTCAATCAGCTCTTCTAAGAAACAATATCACCTACCCACTGTATTCCGATAGTTCATACTACCATCTGTATACCGACAGTTTATACTACCCTCTGTATACTGACAGTTCATGCTACCATCTGTATACTGACAGTTCATACAACCCTCTGTATACTGACCGTTCATACTACCCTCTGTATACTGACAGTTCGTTCATACTACCCTCTGTATATTGACAGTTTGTTCATACTACCCTCTGTATACTGACAGTTCACACTTCCCTCTGTAAACTGACAGTTCATACTACCCTCTATATTCTGACAGTTCGTTCATACTACCCTCTGTATACTGACAGTTCACACTATCCTCTGTAAACTGACAGTTCATACTACCCTCTATATTCTGACAGTTCATACTACCCTCTGTATCCTGACAGTTCATACAACCCTCTGTATACTGACCGTTCATAGTACCCTCTGTATACCGACAGTTCATTCATACTACCCTCTGTACTGACAGTTCGTTCATACTACCCTCTGTATACTGACAGTTCACACTACCCTCCGTAAATTGACAGTTCATACTACCCTCTATATTCTGTCAGTTCATACTACCCTTTGTATACTGACAGTTCATACTACCCTCTGTATACTAACAGTTCATACTACCCTCTGTATACTAACAGTTCATACTACCCTCTGTATACTGACAGTTCATAATACCCTCTGTATCCTGACAGTTCATACTACCCTCTGTATACTGACAGTTCATAATACCCTCTGTATACTAACAGTTCATAATACCCTCTGTATCCTGACAGTTCATACTACACTGTATATTGACAGTTTATATTAATCCTGTATACGGATAGTTCATCCTACCCACTGTATTTCGATAGTTCATACTACCCTCTGTATACTGACAGTTCATACTACCCTTTGTATACTGACAGTTCACACTACCCTCTGTATACTGACAGTTCATGCTACCTTCTGTATCCTGACAGTTCATGACCCTCTGTATCCGAGCTGCTCATACTACCTTCTGTATCCTGACAGTTCATACTACCCTCTGTATCCCGACAGTTTATACTACCATTTGTATCCTGAAAGTTCAAACTACCCCCTGCACACTGACAGTTCATACTACCCTCTGTATCCTGACAGTTCATACTACCCTCTGTATCCCGACAGTTTATACTACCATTTGTATCCTGAAAGTTCAAACTACCCCCTGCACACTGACAGTTCATACTACCCTCTGTATCCTGACAGTTCATACTACCCTCTGTATCCCGACAGTTTATACTACCATTTGTATCCTGAAAGTTCAAACTACCCCCTGCACACTGACAGTTCATACTACCCTCTGTATCCTGACAGTTCATACTACCCTGTATACTGACAGTTCATACTATCCACTGTATTCTGATAGTTCATACTACCCTCTGTATCCGAGCTGCCCATACTACCTTCTGTATCCTGACAGTTCATACTATCCTCTGAATCCCGACAGTTCATACTACCATTTGTATCCATTTGTACCCACTGTATTCTAATAGTTCATACTACCCTCTGTATACTGATGGTTCATACTACCCTCTGTATACTGACAGTTCATGCTGCCATCTGTATCCTGACAGTTCATACTACCCTCTGTATATTGACAGTTCATACGACCCTCTGTATCCGAGCTGCTCATAATACCTTCTGTATACTGACAGTTCATACTACCTCTATATACCGACTGTTCATACTACCCTCTATATACTGACAGTTCATAGTACCATCTGTATACTGACCATTCATACTACCCTCTGTATCCCGACAAGTTCATACTACCCTCTGTATCCCGACAGTTCATACTACCCTCTGTATCCAGACAGTTCATACTACCCTCTGTATCCCGACAGTTCATACTACCCTCTGTATCCTGACAGTTCATACTACCATCTGTATCCCGACAGTTCATACTACCCTCTGTATCCCGACAGTTCATACTACCCTCTGTATCCCGACAGTTCATACTACCCTCTGTATCCCGACAGTTCATACTACCATCTGTATCCCGACAGTTCATACTACCATCTGTATCGACAGTTCATACTACCCTCTGTATCCCGACAGTTCATACTACCATCTGTATCCCGACAGTTCATACTACCCTCTGTATCCCGACAGTTCATACTACCCTCTGTATCCCGACAGTTCATACTACCCTCTGTATCCCGACAGTTCATACTACCCTTTGTCTACTGATAGTTCATATACTTACCTCTACATATACCTCCATTCATTAGGACATATCCTGGGGGACATGAACAGGTATAACTACCCTCCGTATTCTGACAGGAGTGACTACATGGGGAAACTGGCTGGATACACTCATTGATATCTGTAACAAAAAATTCATGTACCGGTACATCAATAAATGTAGATTCATTAAGCATAAAAGATCTTAATAATCTTAATTTTTTTCTTTAGTTTTTCTTAGCTTTCCTTACTTTCCTGAATGTTTGCTTTTGTTTTAAAATGTGATATTTTTCATTGTTCTGCATGAACATATTTTTTCAGTGAAAGAAGTACAATATACAAACCTTCACAAATACGTCGGCCGCTAAGTTGATAACCAGTTTCACATGAACACTGGTAACCTCCCACTGTGTTAATACACTGGTGGGAACATATTGTCGGGCTCTCACGACATTCATTGATATCTGCAACAAATAGAAGAGCACGAAATCTTATGCCAAATGAGTGGGGTAAACATGCTTTTCACACACAATTTCACAAGAATTCAGAGTATTTCAATACTACTCCACAGAATCTAGATGTATTATTTCTATGCTCATGGTTCAAACTTTACCACATTTAAGAGAGTTTAATGGAATCTTGCTGGTCATATTTGAGCGTGCTAACAGAAGATTAAGTCTGTGCATAAGTCATAATTAGCATGAGCGTAGCTACGTCGACCTGTGTCACAAAGCGTTTGAAGTTACGCAAAGCCCTTAAGTTATAGCCTAACTTTACGTTTTGCAGGGAGTATGCTTAGTGTGAGCACAAGTTGGTTTGCATCTCACCGGGCCTGTAATAGATTAATCTAGTCACATAGTTGTATAATTTGATGAATCTTATTAAATGTACGATGGTTTTGAAGTCAGAATTGGTCGTTTTTTTATTATTTTTCTCTCCCTAGCATCCAATCGCTCAAAGATCGTGTGTAACATTTCGCACCTTCTTTCACAAAAGAGTGAATACAAGAGTTATGATCCTTAGCCTCAAATGCAGATTGCTCTGATGTGTAAAGTATTTACAATGTCCATTGGGGGCTTGGAAATCTTGTATCCCATAATAATTAAACATAAATTTCAAGTGATATTTATTGTAGAGGCGGAAATTTGAACATGCACATTTCGTAAATTGGGATGTAATTACTTCTGCCTTGCATCAGGTTAATGAAACTCACGTAGAGCTCACATAATGTGAGCACAACGCAGGTGCAAGTCCTTACAGCTATCGTAACTTAAGTAAGTTTCATACAACATCCCCCTGGATGGTAACACTTCCAGATGAGCAACAGGATAAATTCTATATAATTTTGTTGTTGGTCCAAAGGTTGTTGAAGAATGCTATCATTGACAATTGATGAAAAAATATTATAACAGCACATAAACTGCAAGTTTGTAGGGTTTGCTCATGGATTGCTATGCTGGGAAATACCTTCACAAGAATGTCCACCCTCTGTACGTCTGAAGCCATCGGTGCATTGGGCCACACAGCGATATGATCCCACTGTGTTCTCACACTCCTGGTCTGGTGAACACTCCACCTCCTCTACTGAACACTCATCTACATCTGAGAGATAATATCACAATAATGGCTTCCATGATATATCTGAATATATCTGAACTTGGTACAATACAAAAATAATATCAATCTAGCTCTGAACTGTTACTCTGATGTACTTGCATGTTGACAACGAACTGGCAAAAGCATGACAATTATGTTTGGTCAGATTGTGTCACTTATACAAGCTTCGATATCTGCTTGCAGTTGATTGTAGATGTTGATAAAGATGAAGACAAGCGTTCTGAGAACCCCAACATCTCGCCTTGCGAGGTCATCAACCGAAGCTGCAGCAGTATTGAAAGCATACATGTAGAGCAAACAATAACGTCTGGAATAGGTGATGTGGTACAGACAATAATATCTGGTACAGACAATAACATCAGTCCCATGTGGGATAAACGGCATATAAGTTAATTCCATGTAGGATGGATAGGTCAGTGCCGTGGGATTACTGCTGCATAGGGCAGTCCAGTGTGAGATTACCGCTGGATAGGTCAGTCGCATGTGAGATTACTGCTGGATAGACCAGTCCTGTGTAGGATTACTGCTGGATGGACCATTCACATGTGTTATTACTGATGGATAGACCAGTCCCCTGTGGGATTACTGCTGGATAGTTCAGTCCCAAGCGGGATTACTGCTGGATAGATAAGTCTCGTATGGGATTAATGCTGGATAGGACAGTCCCGTGTGGGATTACTGCTGCATAGGCAGTCCAGTGTGGGATTACTGCTGCATACGGCAATCCTGTGTGGGATTACGGCTGGGGAGGCCAGTCCCATGTGGGATTACTGCTGGATAGGCTAAACCTGTGTGGGATTACAGCAGGATAGGTCAGTCCCATGTAGGATTATGGCTAGATAGGTCAGTGACATGTGGGATTACTGCTGCATATTGCAGTCCAGTGTCATATTACTTCTGGATAGGTCAGTCCCGTGTGAGATTGCTGCTGCATAGGCCAGTCCGGTGTGGGATTACTGCTGGATAGGCCAGTCCCATGTGGGATTACTGCTGAATAGGCCAGTCCGGACTTGGATTACTGCTGGATAGGTCAGTCCTGTGTGGCATTACTGCTGGATAGGCCAGTGCCATTTGGGATTACTGCTGGATAGGTCAGTCCTGTATGGGATTACTGCTGGATAGGCCAGTCCCAAATGGGATAACTGCTGGATAGACCAGTCTGCGATTACTGCTGGATAGTTGAGTTCCATATGGGATTACTGCTGGATAGGTCAGTCCCATGTGGCATTACTGCTGGATAAGCCAGTGCCATTTGGGATTACTGCTGGATAGGTCAGTCCCGTGTGGGATTACTGCAGGACAGCTCTGACCTAGGAAAACATGAAACATGTCCACCAAGTTTTATAATCATCCCACGAAAGGTTCAACAAACTTTCCATGTACAGATCTACATGTAAAGTTTTGCCCAACAAAACCTTATCAATGGAAACGTACAAAGTCTAAACTGCAATAATTAGGACAAAAATTCATATTTAATGTCATATTTCTTAAATAGCATATGCACATCCTCAAATCACATTGAACTTGGGTAGCAAGTGCCAAACTCATCCAATGAAAGCTGACAGCTTCAGAAAACTTTCCATGTACAGGTGTATATGTATATACATGTACAATATCATTGGCAAATTACTTAGACAAAACCCTCAAAATTTGAAAAAAAAATTAATATTTTTAATGACAACTGCAGCAAACTTACCATGTACATGTATACATGTGGAGACCTACATGTACCGTTCACCTAAACAGAAAACTCTATCATTTGCCATAATTTGGAGAAAAATTTATATTTCATCTCAAAAATAGCACAGGTACATCCCCTAATCATAAGAAACATGTGTACCAAGTTTCATAATCATCCAATGAGATCTGACAACTGCAGCAAACTTACCATGTACATATATACATGTGGAGACCTACATGTACAATTCACCTAAACAGAAAACTCTATCATTTGCCATAATTTGGAGAAAAATTTATATTTCATCTCAAAAATAGCACAGGTACATCCTCTAATCATAAGAAACATGTGTACCAAGTTTCATAATCATCCAATGACAGCTGACAACTGCAACAAACTTTCTAAGTATGGATGTACATGTGCACTTCAGCTAAATGCAAAACTCTATCATAGGGATTTTAACATTGGAGCACCCCAGGGGTAGTACCCCCAGGTGGAGTACCCAACCCCAATATTTTTTATTTTTTTAAAATATTTTTTCTAAATTTTCTAGATTTTTTTTTGAATTTGCTAAACCAAAAACCTTATCATTTCCAGGCCGGGGATACAGACACCGACGACGACATCCTCTTTCCCCCCCCCTCACAATATCTCCCCTTTACTTCGTAAGGCGAGATAAAAATGTTTCAGAGTAGATACATGTATAAAGAAGCAATAAAATGCATGAATGAAATGTTCATTTACAGAGTGATCACTAACCTGTACACTGTGTACCATCAGATTCTAGTATATAACCAATAGGACAGGAGCAGGAGTAACTACCCTGTGTATTGTGACAATAATCAGAACATGGGTCCAACCAATCACATTCGTCATCATCTACAGACAGACAAAATGTACGATCACATCAATTGTAAGTTCACAATCCCTGACAAACAAAACAGTAGTTATATCACCAAAGCACAATTCATTACCTAGCTATTAGCTAATGAATGTACTAACTGTAGGAATCTTCCAATTTGATGCATTTGATCGGTCAATTCAAATTTTCAAATGGAAATCCGATAATTTCATTGGCTGGTAAAAAAAAATCCAGCCAATGAAAGAATTTCTGTAAAGATTCATTAGGCAAATATGCTTTATATATGTATCATATTTCAAGACCACAGTACAGGGATTCATTCATGTCAGTTCTACGTACCGAATTTCGGTTCGTAGATTGAGTTTAAAAACTCAATTTTTCAGTTCAAAACTGAATTTTTTTGAGTAGTCAATTTGTGTAATTGGAAACTGAATTTTCAAGCTTCGTAAATTCGCAATTTCCAGGCCTGGCCTTTTGAGGAGCTCCATCGCGCTCCTAATTTTCTTTCGAGAAGCGTCATTTTCGCGCACCTCGGCTCGTCAGTGTGTGTTGTTGTTGTTGTTACAATACCACCAAGCACTGTTCTTGGGCAGCATTAGAAAAATCTATTTGATATAATGCCTGCCTCACCTCATGACTTCCCAAGAACAGTTTCCCAGTCTTTCCCTGCCTTTATTCAATCAAAGTATACTTTTATAAACAAAGTATTTCCTGCCAACTTCTCCGTTTTTCATGGATGAAAAAGCATATGGAAGTAAAATGTTATTTTTCTACCTTTTTCACAAAAGAGTTCCAATCAACTTTGGGACAGTCTTGTACTCATTTAACAAGATTTTGACACACTATCACTTCATTTATGAGCATTTAGTAGGCCACTTATTTACAAAAACTGTATAAATAGGTTTGTGAACAGCTTATTTCTTTACAAACTTCAAGAAAAATACTGTTTTATCATTGCAAAGTATTTTACTTTGTCATTGATATAACTTGTGAATAATTGTTTTATTTAGCAAAGCAGGATGCCTGCTACTAAGTTGTAAATTTTATGTATTCTATTTAGTACAGAACTTTGTGGGAAAAAATCACCCTGGTTTGTAAAAAATTTATATACTCAACTTTAGGGGGAAAAATGATGATAAATTTTATTTTAACTCAATTTGACTGTAAAAAAACTCAATTTTCCGGACTTCGGTTCATAAAAGCTGGACTTCTATGAATCCCTGCAGTAACACGTGCATCAATACAAATTTTGCCAACTTAAACCTGGTATATTTATGAGGGGTAGTAATTTGTGTGTTTTCCTGTATATAAACAAAAGCAGAACTGTGACAAAAACAACTCTGAGTGACCCAGGTTGATCACCAAACAGCTATATATGGTGAGAAATTGAAACATCCCAATTTGTGAATAGTAATGGCTGGATCACCTTTGCAGTATTTGCCCTGTTCCAATGTGAATCCTGTGGGACATTTGTTACTGGGTTCAGCAGGTGATATGTACGCCTCCAGTCTGTACCGCAGGATTTCTTCACTAGGCTCAAAGTGTACTTCAAGGTCACTGGCCAACAGGCTCTGTACCAAGTATGGCATTGTGCCCAAATCATCCTTGTATGTGATCGTGTGATTCCACGCATAAGGCAGCATGTAACCATCCACTCGGAACAGTCGGCTGGAGTGAGCATAGATAGAACCTATTGACAAATCACAAATAGAACATTTAGATATTGTTTTAGAAGGTGAGTTATGGGTAATTACATATATCTGTACTCTCCATCTCTACGATGACGCAGATGTTTCCTTTCACATGGTTGATAGGTTAAAAATGAAAAAAAAAAAATTTAGAAGTTAAGAGAGACAAATTATGAAAATGTAAGCATATTTGAAATAAATAAATAACTTCAAACCAGGGAAGATAATTTGATTTGTTCTTTCATATCAGGAGTGACAAGGAGAGATATCTTGATGTCAAAACACATCAGAAGAGATAATTTATAGTAAAGCACATCAAGGAAGATAACTTGATGTTAAAGCACATCAAGGGAGATAATCAATTGCTAATCACATCAGGGGAGACTACTGAGTGGGTTTTCATGATATTAGTTTTGCCAGATTTCCCAACATTTTTTATTAACTTGGCATGTCAATCCACTGTAACAAAACAAAGTAAGCGTGAGAGATTCTGAGGAACTTATTATCTTCAGGAATGAATATCGTATATGTTGAAATATTACATTACCAATAGAAGTCATTTTTTTGAAGTTGCTTTTTTCTCTCTACTCAAACAGTCTAGCTCGGTGTAGTCTACTCACTGAGACCAGTCTGTATGTAGTCCTCAGTGTATGGAGCCAGGTAAACACGGGTAAACTCTGGTAGTACTGGTACACTACCCCTGACAATGATATCCAACTGTAACACTCCCTGTTTGTCCACACCTCGGGCTACATGCGTCATCTTCAATATCTCACCTGAAAAAGTAAAATAAATTCAATTCAAAATAATAATACATACTTCAGACTTCTGAAATACATACTTCAGGAAGTCTGAAATCTACAGAAAAAGTCTGAAATTCACCTACCACCATCAAAAATAGGACTGTTTTGGCCTTTTCAGACAGAACTGACAACTTAATATTTTTCCAAATTTTGACAAAAAAGTCCCAACTCAGCCACTTGGAGGATCCAAGCCTGATCCTTCTAAAATGATCACCCCTATCCATAACCCTGCACCATGTCTCGTCCATCATCATTTTAACCATGTAGAAGCATGAGATTATTTATGGTGGTCACTTTTTCTTTAAAAAATATCTTCTTTTGAGAGCAAAATAATTTACATTTTCAAAAATGCATTATGTACCAGTAGCAAATTCCACCTGCACCTCTCGTCGGAACTCTCCCTTTGTTAAGGTGTAACCATTATAGGCCCCACCCACTTCATGGGCTGTTGTCCAATAGATGGGAGTGAGGATGGACAGGAGTTGACGTAAATAATAACCTTGAAAAATAAAATATACAATAAAACTGTTATTAGTATCCATGCTATCAAAGAACATCCACAAATTGTATTCAATTAAATACAAACAGATGATTTAACATTACAATGTAGCCTAAAAATGTTCTGGTTATTTCATAGATTTGAAATGCCAGACAAAGCTGCATGGGTATCCTGAACACAAAATCTGAAGTTGCTGTTATCAGGCTGAGTTCGATAAAAAATTTTTTTACTCAAAGTGTATTCTGTAAAGAAATGTCGTGAATAAGACAACATAATGAAAGGTAAGATGCATTAGGCAGTTGATTGAGTATTGTTCATTTGTGGTTATATCACGTACCATTTAGAAATTGTTAAAATTATAGTACAGGAGTCACAGTTATGTAGAAGTATGTAACTGGTGAGGTAAGAATGACTGGCTCACCCACTTCTCGCGGTATGTTATTCAAGGTCCCGGTGATTAGAGTTCTCTCTCCTCTGTCGTTCATGGTAGCCTCCAGCTGGGAAATACCAAAATCTATGCCATTAATGTTCCCGATCACATTCCCGAAGGCCTTTGTAGGAACATCTGTGTGAGAGGAAAGAGAATGGTTCAGACATGTATATCAGTCTTCTCTTATCAATGATTGTGTGTGTGCATCGTTTTAATGTCGCTTTCAACAATTTTTCAGTCAGATCACGAAGGCGTCGACGTATATGATAGAGTGGTCTTAATGCTGCCTTTTTTTATAGCATTACTTCATTGAAACACCAGGCTGTATAGGCAGACATGATACTGCACCCAGTCACATTATCCATACACCGGATTGAACAGACCATGACCTATCCTCTAAATGCTGAACCACAAGTGAGAAATGTCTTCTCGCCTTTGGTATGACTTGGCCTGGGATCAATTTTAAAACCTCCTGCATGCAAGGCCTCCTCTGATCAGCGACTAGTATTTTCACATCATTGAATATATTGTCTTTAATAGTGCTTTCTGTTGGGATACCAATGATAGCAGAGAATACACCCAAATATGAACAACTATAAATAGATTAATTGTGCTAGGTCTATGATGAAACTGTTTTTATCAAAATATATTGGGACAATACTATCGTCATCAAATACAAGACGATTCACTGGGACTTGATAGGGACAGCCAGACACAATTGTTCTGCCTTTATGCAGAGCTATCAGGATAAAAAGAATCAGACCTATACAGTCATGCAAATATATTCCCCAAGATACTGACTATTGTCTTTTCATAGACATAGCAGCCTCTGAGCTGGTCAACATTGTAAGCTAATATGTATGAATAATACAAACAAGTGAAACTGGTCATCGGAATGTAGGAAATGTTGTTTTACTTCTCTCTTACCATAACACCTATCAGGATTGCAATCCGCGACCTGGACACCATCACCTAGACAGGCCCGCCCCCCAAATCGAGGCTGACGACATGATCGCCGACGTTCCCGTGTACCAGTGTCACATGTCTTAGTACAGGGAGACCAGGGTCCCCACTCAGTCCACTCTCCATCCACTGGCAACAAATATACAAGATTTTATCAGCAATTCTCCAAATACGCGGAAACATCTGTGCATAAACTTTCACTGGTACAACAGCGAAAAAAGATTTTAAAAATTCACAATTCGCATGTGTTTGATGTCTTCTTTTTGTTTGCAGGAAATAGTCTGACAAGTAAATCAAAGAACAATGTTTGTTTCATGCAAATAGTATTACCCGGCTCCTGATGAACTGCAATTTCCAGGAAACAATAAATATATTTAGTTTGTGAGAATGAAAAAAGAATGCCTCCATCATTCATCATTTAGGCCTTTTTTTTTTTATTGATTGGTTTACGGATCCGCCGACCTTCGTTTTGCCAAAAGTGAAATAAAAATAAAATTGGATTTTCGATTTTTTTTTTATTTCTGTCTTATCCGCCGATGTGTCACATTTGCTGACCTCTCTGTCGGAAGAATAAAAACATAAAATTCGCAATATTGGTCTCATTTTAATACTTGCTGTGCGTAAAACATCTTATATAAATTCTTCACGCTCGAGTTCGCACGAGTTCAACACTCTGCAGACATCTTGGTCTTGGAGGCTGCAGACATCTTGGTCTTGGAGGCTGGTTACTTCCCTTGGTTACAGTGGTGGTGGTTTCCGACTTCCATGTTACCTTCGGCTGTAGTTCGGGGACCAGACATGACATCATTTCAACAGCGCAGTGTTTGAAGCCAAGATGGCGGGTTCGTCCTCGCGGTGGTTTTCACTGACTCTTAGACAGGACGCGACCGTCCTTTTCAAGGGCTTTGTCGGTCCAGTAACTGCTGGGACGGTGGGGGACTTGGTCTTGAAGGAGAT
The DNA here is from genome assembly GCA_036873755.1 of Hanleya hanleyi. NCBI lineage: Eukaryota > Metazoa > Mollusca > Polyplacophora > Lepidopleurida > Hanleyidae > Hanleya > Hanleya hanleyi. The sequence continues at coordinate 38,522 of JAVTVY010005753.1, forward strand.
CAGTGGCAACGACATATCTGCCGGCCTCAGTCTGTCCAAAATAACAGCAGGAAACATGACTTGTCCTGTCAACACCCCTATTGTGAAGTGTTGGTTTCACGCAAAGCGACTGATATTGTCGCTTCGTTGAAGGAAACGTCCGTCATTGATCTTTTGGTAAATGTCTTGTAATTATTACACTGGCTATTACCTGGATTTGACATATCATTTTTTTTTTTTTACCGCCCTCTCCTGTCTAAGAAGTTTGTCAGAAAGTAAAAATAAATAAAGTGTGGAGGCTTGATTTTATTTTTATTTTTTTTTCATCCTCCGTCTTGACATTTTTGCCAGAAAAATCCGTAAACCAATTAATAAATAAGGCCTTACCAAGACGTATGTCGGGCGAAACAATTTTAGACCTAGAAAAAGGACTTATTAATTAACAGGACCAAAAATAATTAAGTGGGTTTCATGATAAAATAAGACGAATGCACTTCCGGATGACGGAGAATAGTATGTTGTTTACCTCACAGGCCTCCTGCTGAAGTTGGTCAAACAGAGATCGCGTTTGATAACAGTGTTATTCAGCTCATGCTCGAGTATTCACAAACTCCAATTAGCTGCATTGTATTGAATCACACCTTGCATGAATATAATTTAAAACAGCTCGCTTGTATGCCGATTAGGTTTCACAAAT